>JAPVLO010004645.1:0-14357 GCA_027257055.1 Cephalopachus bancanus | reverse complement strand
ATCTGAGTGCCCCCGACATATCCACATTCCTGAGAGTGAACAGAAGGTGTGCTTCCCATTACCTCCCATGCACCCCAGTAAGTGGCTTCAAAAGAACTCCTAACTTCTCTGCAGACTGTGCCCAATTAACTGAGAGATGCAAATTCCCATGTACTACTTTTCTTAGTAGTCACAGGTTTGGATAATATAGTATCAGGGTAATCCTTGTGATTTGTAGAACTTTTTAGCAATGCCATCATAAGTCTTGTGATTTGTATAACTTTTGTGTATAACAACATGTAACAAAGGAATTGGGCCCTTTTAATTCCCTTTACTCTATGGCAAGGTTGATTAACACTTCTGCCAGGTATTACTGATTAAAAACCTGTGAGATAGCTCTGGTAACTGGCACCAGGAAATGTGGACCGTAAAATGTCATTATTGACAAAATGCAGCTATAACTTAGGTCCTATACAATGCTCTGCTAGTCACGTGGTCAATGTATAGGTACCAATAACCCTGAACTTATAAAAGCAGACTGTAAAACTTAAAGGGGAAGCACAACCATTTTAAAGAGGTCAAAAACCCAGCTCAGCTCCCTGAATTCAAATTCAGAAATAAATCTCTTTCTACCCATTCCCTGCCCCTTTGATTTATTGTTATCAGGTGAGAGCAGTCGAACATTACTCAGACCATAACACCATGACTGAGTCACTGCAGTTTTTAACTCTTGTTCACTTGTCTTTGGGAGTTATCAATTACAGTCTAGGTTTTCTAACACTGATACATTTTCCACAGAGGTTTCTGCTCATGAGAATCTACTTCAGTAAAATGTAATTCTCTATATTCACCAGTTTTTTCTCCAGTTTTGGAGACAGCAGTTTGCCTTGTAACCTCACTTCTCTGGCGGAAAAATTGTTGATACTCAGTTTGTTCAGCTTTTTACTTGTAAGGACAGAGTAGTAAGTTCCAAGCTCCTTACATGCTTTGACATAATATTAATTTCATATTTTACAAAAGCCTTTGTGACATGAGGAAACAAGATGGATAAAACAGATTCAAAATTTTGTTCACTCTACAAAACATATTTATAGATATCCCTCATTCTTTTTATCCTAGGTAGACATTTTCTTCATTACCGACAATTACTAAGCAAATGGCTATTTCTACTTGAACAGGTATAACATTTTAAATTTCATAATTTTGTAATTTATAAAATAATACAACTGTGTCAGGTCGTACAAGTGTCTTATCTCTTTTCCTTCCTATACACTGGAAACTCCCCTTGCTTGATCTAGTATCAGCAATAATTTTCACCCCTAGAATACATCAGTGAGTTCTAAAATACATATATATAGATATAGATACAGATACACATAGAGATTACCATGAAAATTTATTTTAATCTTAATTAACTATCATTAATTCAATGTTCAGTATATGATGGTAAAATCTTGTAAGTGGTAGCCATGAACAAAAAGTAAAATGCTGACAAATTATCACCCATTAATTTCAAATATCAAAACCAATGCTCATATAGGTTTGAAAATTTTTTATAATAAAATGATAGGGGAAATTAATTATTTTGCCAAGTTAAAAAGTTTCCTCTGACTTTGCCCCTTCCATGCAAATGTAATTCCAAAAATGCAATTAACATGAACAATTAATCTGCAATTTTCACCTAAGAACTAAATTTTTTTAGAAAAAAATTATTTCCTCTTACAACTCCACAAAAATAAATTTGTTTACTTATTCTTCCTATTGTTCTCAGATAGATGCAAGTAGCTTAATGAAGTCTCATGAGGCAGTTTGTCCCAACAATTAAGAACAAGGATGTCAGACTTCTATTTACATCTCATCAAGGCAAATTCCTCACCAGAATAAAAGTTTAATTCTTTGGAATTTGAAATGAAAGTTCACAATAACACACTGGGCTGTGACAGTAAATCACAATAGAAATAAGGAAAGGGAAGAAAAGTCACATACTTGCCAGGACAGAAGGTGGAAGAATGCACTTTCAGCACTTTTGGGCAGCCTTTTCTTTTCTGGAGACAAATGGTGGGAGGAAGCAGGGAGGTCAGTGAGGAGAGTGCAGAATCAGTTTGTGATGGAGATTTATATATTATTAGTGGATGTTTATTGTTTATATAAACTTTTGGTTACAGTTGTGGCAGTTTTTATTTATTTACTTTTCAGGGTGTGCAGAGAAGTTTTTTGGGGCAGGAGAAGTGCTAACAAAATGTATTCATAAACCAACCCTCTAAAACATGTTGCAGCCCCCAGAGTACAACCTCCACAGTCCTTGCTTACCAGGAACCTTATAAAATAGAGGCGAGTATCTTTATGTTCCATGGAGAAATTTCTGCACTTGACATCATCTCATCTGACCAAAACCCAAACCTCCTTCTCTGCCTTTCCATGTGCCCTTGAGTAAGTCTCCCATTGTTTCAGCAGCAGGTCCTTCTGTGCCACAAACCTTTTTTAGGCTATTCCCTTACCAGTTTGTCATACTGGCTACTCCTGAGAATTTAATGCAGCACCTGCAACTATAGACTTGTCTGTTCTGCCTCTAGAAGTTTAAGTCGGGGACATAGATGGCATGTCCTTGTTGCCCCTACTCATCTCTGCCATCTGGTTATACTTTCCAACACAGCCCTCCTTGGTATTCCCTCCCACTAACCTCCTGACTGCTCCTCACTTTTCGTGAATCCTTGATAACTCCTGCCGTCATCTCCCTGACCCGAACACTACACAGAGGGAATCTCTAACACACAGGCTTTCGGTTCCTCTCCTTCCTGGTCTTTGATCTTCCCCACCAGCCATCCACTCCACGGTCATATCTTGGATTTTTTTCCTCACCAGAAACTGCGTTAATGTAGAATCAGGATTTCGAAAAATTCAACATTCCAACCTAACATACTTTTCTCCAGCTTATTTTAAGCTCAAATTCTGCCATTACTGTAAATTTTAGGGTAACTTTTTTTGAAATAGTTTAAAATGTATCGTAAGCCCCAAAGCTGTAGAAAGAGCTCCATGTCCCTTTCCTCCACCTTCACCTAGTAACAGTAGCATGCATCATCTCGGAACATTGTCAAACCAGGACATTGACATTTATATCATACTATTAACTCAGATACAGGCCTTATTGGGATTTTACCCTCAAATGTATACCTACACATAGACCTCAATCCATGAAACCTGCCCTTCTCCACTGGCATTTGTCTTCTCGGTACAGTCTAGACTATTGTGTCCATTGTTGGCAACATATGCCCAACTCTGTAAAATACATGGTTTCTGAGTCAAATGTGAGTGACTTTAGCCCCATGACACCATCCCAAGAGGCCCTGAGAATATGTATCCAAGTTGGTTGAATTGCAACTTGATTACATAAATTTTAGGAAGACAGAAGTTAGAAGTCATAAATAAATATATGAGAGATTTACATTTGTTTGGCCTGGGGAAGCAGGACATCTCCAAGTGGGAGCTTTCAGGTTATAGGAGGATTCAAAGATTTGCTTGGTCTAAGGAATTTTGAAATCATTAAAGGAAATTCTGAGTTAAGACAGCACTGAGAGGAAGTTCTTGTTATGTAGATGAAGCCTCATAGGTGGCAAATCTTGGAGATAAAAGATAGCAAACATCTAGCTCCTCTATGGATCCCCAGAAAGAGAATTCTATACAAATGCAAATTTCCCTAAGAGATGGCTTTGCAGGGCCATGTAACATTTTTATTTCCATTTTTATCTGTTGTGTGATATTATGCCACACTCAGGCTGGGAAGCAAGTCTCATTATATAGGGTTAATAAAAATGCATCTGATGAGTCTTTATGGAGCATGAACTCTTCGCTAGAATCTGGGAGAGCGAGAGCCAAAGATCGGAGTTTAGTCCTCACCATCGCCACTCACCATTTTCTCCATCTTCTTTTGAGGAGAAGAAAAAAGATAATTTTTTTCTCAGCCCTCATAAGTTTGTTGCTGGGACAGATCCCTGTTAACAAATACAGATTACCAAGAGATAAAAGAGCATCTTTATTTTTACTGTATGCTGTGCCCATCACCTAGGAGGAGCCTGAGTTCAAAGGTATCTCTCCCAAGACAGTAGCTTGAAGCTCTGCCTTAAACTGAATTTTCACCAAAAGCCATAAACCTTAAGTAATGGCAATAAAGGGAGTCTCTCAAAAGTGGAAAAACTATGGGAAGGCTGTAAGATTTACTCCAGATTCCCCTAGCCGCAATGGTGCCAGTTGTCTCTAATAAATATATAACTTAATGTTTCTGTCTTTAGGCAGCAAAGGGGGCAAGAAGACCTTTTGTTTTGTGAATTGCTACCCTGTCATTAGGGAAATTGAGATGGAGAGAGAGGAATGAGACCCCCTTGCAATCTAACCTTCTTTAGCTCAACAATTCTCTGCATTTTAGATATAAATATTTTGGTTTATTTCACCTTTTACCAGACTTTTAGAAGTTTGTTTTATGTTTTATTTATTTATCCTCTAATATTTAATCTGTTTATTCTTTCTACTTCATTTCTATTTACTTTGCTGTTCTTTCCTTAATTCACAGAAGATACATAGATCATTAATTTTTTTTTGTAGGGTAGATCTACCAGCTACAAACATGCTCAGCTTTTATCTTTCTATCTATCTATTTTGAGTTGGAGTCTCACTCTGTCACCAGATCATTAATTTTTAAACATTTGTCTATTTTATGGCCGAAAGGACTCAAAGAGAAGCCATTTTAACATTGCTTCACTTTGTCATCTTTATCTACCAGTTCACTTTAAATTACTCTCTAATCACTAGCCAAGGACAGAACCAGTTTCTCAAAGGTAGCTATTGATAATTTTCTAACAATCCCCTCCACAGCATGTTTTGTATCAATTAGCTTTTCTATTCCAAGTTAACATAATCACCATGGCAGCAGGCACATGACTAATCCACCCATCTGCCTGCAGTCCCATCGCCTGTTGTCAGGACCTGTGCTTACCTGTCTCCTTTGTGATGAGGTAAAAAAAAGACCACCACCCAATCACTTTAATGACCTGCCCTCATCAAAGGGAAGGTTTAAAATCATTCAACCTCAAGCAGCCATTGGCCATTGCTTTGCTAAGCTCTGATCTGGCCATGTGGCTCTTTGTCCCCCTCCCGTACCTTTGGGAGGTGAATCTCCTCTCTCTCTTTCCAACTTATTTTCTAAGTAAACTATATTGTCCAGTCTAATTGCTTTGCAATTCGTTGCATCTTTCACACACCAGATCACAGACTCCCCTACCTAACATTTAGGAAGCCCCACTGGGATTTTAACCTAACAATAGCCAATGACTTCAGTGCTGCCCTTCAAGCAAGAGCACCCCTGCCCTCCTACCAACTAGCTTTACCAATCACCAACATACTATAAAAAGACTCAGAACAGCTCCCTCCATATTCTTATCACATGTCCTTGGTCACAGTTGGTAAACACTCTTATTCCTTCCCCAGTCCTCTACACACACACACCCCTTACATGGAATCACACACACACACACACACACACACACACACACACACACATACACACACACACACACACACACACACACACACACCCTTACATGGAATCACACACATACATACCCTTATATGGAATCACACACACACACACCTTTACATGGAATCACACACACACACACACCCTTACATGGAATCACACACACAAGTGAGTTCATGCCCACACTTTTCTTTACATTCTATGTCAGCCTCAGCTTAAGCTGTCATATCCTCCCCACGGGAAAAAATAACCATTGTAAAAACCACCCATTTACTGAACTCTTCTTCCCTATAGTCTCAGGAAAATGTTCCTATTTTCTAAAACTAACCCTGCTCTCCAGTGGAATCCAATCCATCTAGGATGGTGGAAGGTCTTTACTTTCTCCATTGGTTCCTTCTCTCCCACCTCAAAGAAGCAAAATGCTTCCCTTTCTTGAAAAAGAAAATATTATTTCAACCTGCAGGCTTGAGTACCCTTCAGCTCAAATTGATGTGCACAGTGCATTTAATTCATATGTACCATGTGCTTGTCCTTGTAAAAGAAGCTTTAGTGAGGAGGACCCAAAGGGTTAGAGAAGGAAAGTGTCATTGAGAAGATGTAGTTATCCTTTATTTCTCTCTTTCATGATCTTGCCAAAATACAAATTTTCTTTCAGTGGGAAATGAGTAGAGAGAAAAGAGAGGGCGGCAGAGAGGAGCCAGGAGCCACAATTCAACCTATAGAGGCAAACCTATAGAGGCAAATGAGGGAGGATCAGAAAACCTCAAAAGGCAAGCAGCTGACCAAAAAAGGGAGTCTATGTGGTCATCCCTGGCCACTTAGCAAGGAAAGGGAGAACATAAGGCATGAAGGGGGGAAGAATCACAGCATGTTGAGAAACAATGAGGGAGCTAGGGCAAGGAGTCACCTATGGAGGAGGGGGGCAGGGAAAGAAGTAAGATGCCCCCCGCCTTTGAGGAACTGACTGCCCTAATCTCTATGGGGCTTAAATTTCACATGTCTGGATAACCTAGCATCAGGTAAGATGCAACCAGCTTTCCTCAACCTTCCTGTTTTTTATACATTCAACTACTCAGTCACAACTGAGCCTCTCCTCTTCATCTTTCCATTTCAGTTGCCTAAACCTCATCTTTCTTTTACAATCTATCCATATTATCCCCAGCTCTACCAGTGTAGTCCATGACCACATCAACTTTCATCTTTAGAGTTCAGAGAGATCTATGTGGCTTGTCCAAAACCGCAAAATTGCCCAGAGGCTGACATCCAAGACTTCTGACCAGGGTATCTCCCCATGTTTTTTCATGCCTAAAATACAGGCAAGTCTGAACTAGCTCAACTTTCACTCATTCAACAGATGTTTAACAGGTGCCTAATATGCACCAGGGATTATGGCAGGTGCTCTGGGGGACATGAGGAGAAAACACAGTCCCTAACCTTAAAAATGTCTGTATCATAGCAAAATAAAGGTGGAGACACAAATAAATACAAGACATGAAACAGTAAGAGTGATTTGGTCAAAACTGCACAGAAATACAGAAGAAACTCCATTTATAACTGGGATGATTTTGGAGAAGGTGGGATTTGAGATGGCCCTTGATGAATGATTAAGATTTCAATAAGCATAAATGGGAGAACAGGCATTATTTCAAACCAAGAACACAACGAAATATCAAGGGGCAAGAAAGTACAGTGACAACAGTAATCTAATTTACCTACAGGATAATAATGAACAAAACTGTAAAAGAATAAGGCATAGCCATATTATGGAAACCGCGAATAACTGGCTATAAAAGCCTGAACAAAACCAAATTCTGAAACTGACTGCCTAGGTACAAATCCTAGATTCTTTTTTTTTTTGAGTGGGAGTCTCACTCTTGTCGCCCAGGTTGCAGTGCAATGGCACACTCATAGCCACTGCAGCCTCCACCTGCTGGGTTCAGGTGATCCTTCTGCTTCAGCCTTCCAAGTAGCTGGTGCGCACCACCATGCCCAGCTAATTTTTTTATTTATTGTAGAGACGAAGTCTCACCAAGTTGCCCAGGCTGGTCTCAAACCCCTGGGCTCAGGCGATTTTCTCACCTCTGCCCCCCAAAGTGCTGAGATTACAGGTATGAGCTACTGCACCCTGTGGAATGCTAACTTCTTAACTGCTATGTGACCATTACTTAACCTCAAGTTAATTACTTAACCTCTAATCCTGTTTTCTCATCTGTAAAATGAGACCAATAGTATCTATCTCACAGGATTGCTAAAATAATTAAATGAGTTAATATACATAAAGCACGCCCTCGAGCGCCGCCCCTGGACGCGCGCCTCGTCGCCGCCTCCCCGCGCGCTGCGACTCGCTCTCCCCCTCCAAAGCGGCGAACAAACACGCAAGCGTAAAAAGGAAGAAACAACTTCATACCTTTGATACAAAGGTATGGAAAGAAACGTCATACAAAATAGCTACGGGAGAGTTCTGGAGAACCATACCGAGGAGCAGAAACTCCAGGCGGCGCAGAACTTGAGGATGGCTGCACAGCGAGGAAACAGACGCACCTGTCGCTGCCATCCAGCCTCCCTGTGGCGATCAGCTCACAGCAGGGAGGGGCCCAGTAAGCCGGAGGGCCCCGGCAAGCCGCACCACTACCAGGACGCAAGCAGTCTTCGTCACCAGAGATTCCCCACGTCCTTGAACCACTGCTGTGTGGCTGTAGCAGACTCCACACCAAGAGAGAGACTTTCAGAGAGCACTCCCCACTGTAGGGAGGACGAGAACAGAAGGATCCCTAAAGCCCTTGCTTGAATAACCTCTGCAGTCACTGTCATTGCCACAGACTTATCCAGCTGAAACCACTGAGGCACTGCAGTCATCGCTATCTTACTCTGATGGTGACTTTCACCTGAACTCTGACAATGACCCTCACCTTGACACTAACCATTACCCACAACTGATTTAACCCTCAACAGATTCCTCCCTTGACCTTGTCTCTAACACTCACTTCATCCCTGTCCCTGACACTGCCTGTGAACCACAAATAGAATCCAGCCCTTAACATGACCCTGGCCTCACCCTCTGACCATGATGTTCACCCAACACTGATTCTGATTCTCACTCTTACCTTCACCATGAAGATGGCTCTCACTCTGACCTTGAACCTCATTTCTACTCAGACAATGACACTGAATCTGACCTTGACTGACAAAATCACCTTTATCCTGACCATCACACTGTCTCTGACCCTTACCTTCATCCTTAACCTCATTGTGATCCAAAACCTGACTCTGACCTTGAGTATAACCCTGACCCTCATCTTGACCCTGATACTGACCCTACACTTAAAACTCAATGTGATAATGACTGTATTGGTTTCCTATCTAACAAAATATGTCACGTAGAACATAGCAAATTACCTTAACTTAATGGCTAAAACTGATGCAAATTTCATACGTTAGAGTTCTGTAGGTTGCAAGTCTGTCTCCACAGGTCTCACTGGGCTGAAACCTAGATGTCTGCAGAGCTTCATTCCTTTTTGGAGGCTCTAGAGGAGAATCTATTTCTTTGCCTTTTAAACTTCTAGAGGCCACTGTATTTCTTGGCTCACGGCTCTTCTCTCCATTGTCAGAGTTATGTTGTTACGTTGCATCTCTCTGACCCTTTTTTACAGTCACATCTCCCTTTGACTACAGCCAGAAAAGGTCCTCTGCTTAATAGGACTCATATTATTAGACATATTATTAGGACATATTATTAGACTGGGCCCACTTGGATAATCCATGATAATGTCCCCTTAATCATATCTTAACTTGCCCTATCCTGAATCCTCATTCTGACCCTAACACTCACTCTGACCCTTACCCTTACCATAATCCTTAGCCTCACTGTAATCCTGACCTTCACAGATCCTAACTCTGAACCTCACCCTGAAGTTGAGACTGACAATAAATCTTATTGACCCTTCACCTGCCTCTCACATGACTCTGACTCTCATCATGAGTCTGAACCTGAAGTTGACTTTGATCCTGACCCTTAAAAAGGTCTTGACTTTCACTCTGATGCAGTGATGCCCTAAACATGCCCCTGACACTGAGTCTTTGACACGGACCCTCAGATCCCCCCCACCTTGCCCTTACCATGACCATTTCCCTAATTTTGACCACACTGTTGCCTTGTCCCTGACTCCAGTATTGATCCTGACTCTGACACTATCTTCACTCAGACCTTAACTTGAAACTTGACTTCACCCACAGACTGAACTGGCCCTGTCTGTGAGCTTCATTATGATATTGATTATGACCCTAACTCTCACCTTGATCAGACTATTAACCCGAACCCAAACTTGACCATGCCCCGACCTTGACCTGACACTTACCTTTAAGTTGACACTACCCTCTGGCTGGCTATGAAACTTTACCATGACTCTGAGCTGACAGTATCTGACCTAGACCCTGCACTGTATTGAATAGTGGTCCACAAAGGATATGTCCATGATACCTGTGAATAAGATTTGGAAAGAGGATCATTTGGAAAGAGGATCTTAGCAGATGTAATTAAGAACCTTGAGATGAGATGTGTTAAACACTGTTTTATAGTGGGTTGAACATGTTCTAGTTTGTTTAGTCATATAGATTGAAATGCAGAGATGGAGGAGACAGACAGAGAGGAGACACACAGGAAGATAGCTGTGTGAAGACAGAGGCAGAGATTGGAGTAATGTTGTCACAAGAAAAGGAAGCCCAAGAGTCTCTAGAAGCTGCAAGAGGCAAGGAAAGATCCTCCCTTAGAGCTTTTGGAGAGTGTGGCCCTGCCAGCACCTTGGTTTTAGACCTCTGGTTGTGACCAGAAGCCATTTTGTTTGTGTTGATTTCCTATGCAACCTTAGGAAGCTAACCGATACCCTGACCCTCACCAGGACAGAGCAGCTGTCATTTCTCATGATACTGACCATCACCCTTAGCCTGGCACTGACTCTCATCCTGGCCCCAACTCTGACATGGACACTCACCCAGAGCTGGACCTTTATCCTGGCCCTCACTGTGACTCTGAACCTGACACTTACCATTATTGTGAATGTTCTGTGTCCTCGCCCTGACTCTCTGTTGACCCTTGCCTACACAGTCACTTTGCACTAGACCTTGACTAATCCCTAACCCTGATGATAACTCTGATACTGAATATAACACTCCTCATAACTTTCACACTGACTCTGACCTTGACCCTCACTCATCCTGACACAAACTCCCTCGTTCACTGTCATCATGAAGATTCTGATGACCCTGAACCACACTGAATATCTTATCAACCCTGACCCACCTTCACCACAAACCTGGACCTTTCTCAACCCTATGGGCTGATACCAGCCTTCAACCTGATCCTTTCTCTAACTTTGCCCTTGATCTTCACCCTCACACTGACCCTGACCCTAAAGTTGACAGTGACCCTTATCCTGACCCTGAATATGACTCTCACCCTCACCATGACCCTGAACCCAACTTTGACTCTCAACCTGACCCTGACTATGTCCTGGGTCTCATACCGCCCTCTGACCCTGAACTCTTTAGTAATCTATGTTGAAATAGTGTGTTTAATAGTGTTAGGTAAGCATGTTATTCTGTATTGAGATATTACAACAACTTGGATGGACTTAGAGTCTATAATATCAGTGATCTATCACAGAAGCAAAGAATTGAGTACCACATGTTCTCACTCATAAGTGGACCCTGAACATTGATCATAATACTACAAGAAAGGGATTGGCAATAGTGGGAAACTGCCCAGGGTAGGGGGCACACTTTATCAATAAAGGTACCTGATCTCAAACCAGATGAAGTAGGGACCAAGTGAGGCCCAAACTTTACCTGTACAATGACCAACTATATACCTAACCCTGAATTGTACCCCACATCTTTAAAATAAAAATAAAAAAGAAACACTGTGTTTATATGCATGTACTACTTTGTTAAATGTTGTCATAATATACTATATTTAAGAGTGGTAGGTAAGTGTGTTATTATGTATAAGAATGTATGTTTGAAACACTGTTTTTAACAGTGTGTGGTACATGTATGTTGTGATATATGTTGAAATACTATGTTTACAGAGCCTGCTGTTACTAAGTAACGTATAGTGATACACGTGAGAAATGGTGAGTTTACGCTTTAACAAAGATAGGGTGGTGTATTCCTGTGTATCATGATAGATGTGTAAAACATTGTGCTAACCATGTGAGGTGTATGTAGTACTTTGTTTAGTGATAGTTTGAAACTGTGTTAGGAGAGGTAGGTGCATGTGTTAACCGAGTATAGCGATACATGGGATAAGCACGGTGGTTATCAGTATAAATACATGTGCTATTTTTTCTTTCTTTCCTTTTTTAGAGAGAGATATATGATGTAGGCACCACTTGGTACAGGGAAACGTTGAAACACTGTACTTATCAGGATTAGGTGCATGCTGTGCTAGGGATTATGAATTACACAGGAAACACTATTTTCCACAGTGTAGGGTAAATATGCTACTTTCTTTAGTGACTTATGCTGAAACTCTGTGTTTATCAAAGCTGGGTGGCTATTTAATCATATAAAACGATATATGTGAAATGTTATGTGCAGAAGTATATTATGCAGTACTTGTGGTTTGGTGATATATGTTGAAACTGTGCTTAACACAACTCTGTAGGTATGTTAGTTTAATAATATATGTGTACAACACTGGGTTTAACCATTATTGTTCATATACTCCTTTGTTTAGGGATATAAAGAAACTCTGTGTTTCACTACATCTGTATTACCAACATTATGAAATATGTGTGAAACACCAAGTTTAACCATGTGAGGTGCATGTTCTACTTTGTTTAGTGATATATGTTGAAATTTTAAAACATATATACAGCTGGGTTCCTGTGGTACAGAAAACTGACATATTTGTGAAACACTGTGTTAACCATGTGGGCTGCATGTACTTCACTTTAGTGACATATACTGAAACTTTGTGTTTAAGCAAGCTAGGGGTGTGTGTGTGTGTGTGTGTGTGTGTGTGTGTGTGTGTGTGTGAGAGAGAGAGAGAGAGAGAGAAAGAGAGAGAGACAGAGACAGACAGAGAGTGATTTTTTATGGGATAAAATTGGGCTTACATGTTCACTCTTAGTTCGTATAAGCTTTATTCTTTTGATTACTGAAATATGTTTAAACACTGCTTAACACAACTAGATACATGCACTAAGTATAGTAATATGTGTGTGAAACACATTATCATGTGTGGTGCATGGATTACTTTGTTGAGTGGATTTTTTCTCTCTTTTTAAAAATAGACTCTTTTTAGAGTAGATTTATGTTCACAGCAAAATTGAATGAAGGTACAGAGACTGTCCACATGCCCTCAGACCCACACAGGCATAGCCTCCCCAATTGTCAATATCTCCATTAGAACGGGGGTGGAAGATGGTTTGGGGATGATTCAAGTGCATAGCATTTATTGTGCACTTTATTTATATTATTATTGCATTGTAATAACTAATGAAATAATTATACAACTCATCATAAAAAAGAGGCACAGATGGAAGTGATAAACAAAATAATGGGTGTGCCACACATGAACTAAAATAAGTGCCAGATTCTGACTTAAAGCCTATCACCAGATGCAGCCTATACACTTAAAGTACATCAACACACTTATCACTCACTGATAGGGTTCTGATATGAGGCTGCAGGCAATTGATTTATTATGGTTTCTGTGTAGTCAAACCTTCCTGCTAATGTTAATCTGTATTTGCAGCCATTCCCCAGTGCTAGCATCATACCTCAGCTCCAGCTCAGAGTTTCAAAAGGAGCATGCAACCTAGATGTAATAAGGAATCAGGTATCTGAATGAACACCAAGAACGTTGTTGTGGTATAAGAAGGAGTTCACCTGTGCAGTCCACAATGGGGCTCATGCTCCTGTGAGAATCTAATGCCACTGCTGATCTGACAGAAGGCAGAGCTTAGGCAGGAATGTGAGGGATGGAAAATGGCTGTAAATACCGATGAAGCTTTGCTTTCTCACCCACCACTCACCTCCTGCTATGCAGCCTGGTTCCTAACAGAGCACAGACCAGTACTGATTCGTGACCCGGGGGTTGGAATCTCCTGGTGTAGACATGGAGAACTGGAACTGAAGTGGCAATAGGTATAGGATGAGATTTTTGTAAGAATCATCTATTTGTCATATATTCAGCAAACATGTGCCTGAATCTCCTGCCATGTAAGACCCCGTCCAGCTAAAGGTCAAAGTATAACACCATTCTGAGTCATGTTCAACCCAGGACAGACAACGGATGGCAACAGGCATGGATGGAAGTGGTAGGGTTAGGGTTAGGGTTAGGGCTAGAGGTTATGCTGAACAAGAGACATAGCACCATGACCAGACGCTGAAAAACATTATCCTGAAGAAAATAAAAACATAAGGGTGGTTCGTTCTCAGTTTGTAAGGGTAGATTATGGACAAGTCTCCTTTGCATAATGCATAAGAATTTTCCAAGTTTCATACAATGACAGCATATGACTTCATAATTTAAAAAATTATTTTTTAAAAAGGAAACATCATCTTCCCAAAAAAGTATCATTAAAATTGTGATGATACAGCAATTAAAGAAAAACAAAAAACATGAGGTCTTGCTATGTCTTGGCTTGTTTTGAACTCCTGGCCTCAAGTGAACCCCCTACGTTGGCCTCCCAAAGTGCTAGGCTTACAAGCATGAGCCATCATGCCCAGTCCAAAGTTTTTTTGTTTTGTTTTACTTTTCGCCTTAACAGACAAAAACACTATCAGTGTCCTCAGTTCACCTTAACTTTGCCTGCTTGACCATTTTCTGCACCACCTGCTGGCAGAA
>JAPVLO010004644.1:0-14209 GCA_027257055.1 Cephalopachus bancanus | reverse complement strand
GGAAAAATTTGCATCCCTAAGGGGCATAGAAAGAATTTTCAGTGGAAAGTTTTCTAAAATAAGTGCTCCAAGAAAAGGAAGGTTAGGGGACAATAGCCAGGAAAACCCCCGTCTAAAATTTTATCAAACTGAGGGGAATATTAAGTTCATCATGGATAGCACTAAGCAAACTGAGATGACTCGGTCACTTACTGGATGTTAGATGTTACACAGAACTTCAATAAAATCTTTCTGTAGCTGAAATTGGGATATCCTCATGCAGCAAATTCTCATGCAAATCTATGACTTTGTTAGTTTTTTCAGGTTGCCAAGACAATGATTTTTTCCTTGAAAGGAAATATCAAAATACAAGAATTATTTTTGTTTCCATGAAATAGGTTTTTAGAAGCACATAGTTTTGGAGCTCTTGTTAAGGTGTACAGAGATGAAGTTCTCTTATTCTAGGAAACGTTTTAAATCGATCACTTAAAAAGAAAAAGTTCAAAGAATGAATCTCTGTTCCATGAGGTTTTTGCTGTGCAATAAAAATCATCTGCATTTTGTAAAGGACTTTAATTTGTAGCCACACACTCCACTTTCTCTCTCTAAACCTCATTTTAGCCCTGAGTAAAATCTCAAACTTGAGATTTACTTTTTTTGAAACCTTAAATTACAAGAATGCAGCCACGTGGTCAATTTGGACATTTAAACTGTGATAAGGATATGATCATTTGAATGTGTCTTGAAATAGAATTCTGTTGAAAGGAGCATTTTTGCTGTAATAAAAAATAAATCTCACACGTTGCCAAGTAAAAATGAGTCAGTGCTTAATGTAATAATACACTATATTGTTCATTTCCTATATTTTTGGTTCTTAGAAAGGCTCTGAGCCCACAGAGCAAAGGAGTTCGACTCCAGAAATGCAGTGAACCAAACACACTATTAGATACAAAAAGGAAAACCTTTGACCAGTGCTTGTGGCCAATTCATTGTCTGCTTGAGCAGAAAGAGTGAATATGAAAAAGAGCCTAGATATTTTTGTGTATAACCAAACAATAAATTCTTGCAGTCGCAGGGATGTCAACAACCTTCAGTGTTTATCATATTAAAAGAAAGACCATCACATCATCAGTAGTTTCACACTACATTATTTTTCTTCAGAGGATAAAAGAATGAGTTAGTAATTCCAAGAGGTTTTTATTTTTCTGCTAATTCCAGGAATTCTATTACTCTGAAAGAGTAACCCTATTGCTGTGTGTGTGTGTGTGTGTGTGCGTGAGTCAGTAACAGTTCTGAGAAACTATCAAGGGGAAGTAAAATTAGAAAAAAGATCATAACTGAGATATTTTTATTTTGAGTTGAAAGATAAACAACAAGTTGACAGTCTACATAACAAAGAATATAGTTGACTGGGTAGGAGTGTATCTAAATGGTGAGTCTCTGCTAACTGGTAAAATTTTAGAAAAGGAAATATGATATTGAAAGTCACAACTCAAAGAAACGGTTTTAAAATTATGCATTTATCATGTCATACAGAAAATATTTACTGGCCATCTTCTATGTGCCCAGGCATTGAGATACGTGCTATATGAATAGGAATATTCATCATCATAAGGAATACATTCATCATAAGGAATACTTAACAAATAATCTCACACATAAATCTTGTCAGTTAAAAAGTGACAGGACAGTTAGTGATAAACATTTTTATCTTCTTGATGTTCATTTACATTTCAAAGGATGAAGCCCAGAGACACTTATTTGCATTCCAAAGGATTTAAACCACAGGAGAGCAAAGCTTTTTCTTTCCTTCTCAGGAAGAGAGGGGGCATTGTGTCTCTTATTTTTAATACCCACATTCATAGTTTGGAGACTTCCTCTTCCTCAGGGCAAAAATATTATTTGCAGATACAGGACACATCTGGCCTCAAGACATCACCCTAGAGAAGGAAAAATGGAGCATCAAGAATTAATGTAACTACGCTATCAGTGATATCACTTTGCCCTAATCCAGAACTTTGATGTTTGCTACCCAAATGATATAAGTAAGTATTAAAAACATATCAGATTAATCAAAAGCAATTCCTTGTACCACAAAATGAGTGAAAAATTATATAAGGAAGAATAGACACACAAGAAGGGCATGCACCTCTAAGAATGCATCCATAGATCAAGTTCAGAACAAATCACCATTTATGAAGATAACAGCAACAATATTAAGGGATGCGTAGATATTTCTCAAGTAAGAAGATAAACAATGAAAGGGAAGAAGATGTAACATTAGGAAAGGCCATAAAATAGAATATTAATAAGGAAAATAACTTTCAGGCAAGGCTCTTTGACAACTAGTGTCAGTACATTTTTAGGATTTAAGTGATGAATTAGTATTATAAATTTGTTGGGTAGATTTGTGGCAGGTTCTAAAATTTTTCATTCCTTGAATGATTAATAGTGTCTTGTGGATCAAGAGAGTGTTAGCCATTAGTTTTCATTTTGTTTCACAGATTTGATTTTGTTTCACATTTTAATTTGATGGAAAGTTAGATGTATGCATTTGAAACAACAGGATTACAATTCAAAATCATCTCAGCTAGGTAAGCCAAAAACTAGAAGTTTGGATGAAAATGGTAAACTGGATTTAGAAGACTCGTTACAAAATAAGGGAACTCTGAATTAACAGTAGTTTATTTGAACCTGTCTTTGGAATTGGGACCCAACATTTGTCCTGAAAGCTAGACTCTTAGCTATAACACAGTGTAATTGGACTTTCGTTCCACTAATGTTGATGGATAGCTAAAAAATGCAGAGGAAGCCACAGAATTGAGGCCTGTAACTTGTTAATTGTATGTATGGAATCAAATTCAGGATCGTTTCAGAATTGTGATCTGTTATTGTCATCCCAGCTTTATAACACTGTCTCTAGTTCTAAAAGATTCACTTTAGAAGAGACACTAGCAAATCAAAGAATGTCTTGAGAACAACAGCTGGGACCTGGCAGAAACCAGAAGCTAAGAAATGGAAGATTTTGAGACTACATACTTTTAGCCTAGAAGGCAGAACACGGAGAGAGAATTTTGACTATATAAAGCAATATTATAATGATATTAAAAGGGCATGCATGTGAGGAAACATGGAAAAATGTGAGATTGAAGTGAGTTATATTTTTTCACTATATAAAATTGAGCATTTAGAAAACAATGGAACAGATTAGAAAAGATTTATAGTGACAAACTTTTTTTTCATTTACATCATGGTACTTTTGTTGGCGTATTCTTTTTTTATTTTAAAGATGTGGGGTACAATTCAGGTTTAGGTATACAAATGTTCATTATGCAGGTACTGTTGTTGATGAGGTGTGCCCCTCCTTCCCCTCCTTCCCCTGGCAGATGCTCTTAACTGGCAATCCTATCCCCTCTCCCCTGGCAGTTTCCCACTATTGCCAATCCCTTTCTTATAGTATTATGATAATTGCTCAAGGTCCCCTTATGAGTGAGAACATATGGTACTCTGTTCTTTGTTTCTGTGATTGATCACTGAGTATGATAGACTCCAAATCCATCCAAGTTGCTGCAAAGTCCATATATTTGTCTTTCTTTATGGCTGTGTAATATTCCATTGTGCATATGTACTACATTTAAAACATCCAGTCCAGCTTCGATGGGCAACATGGTTGGTTCCATGCTTTTGCTATTGTGAATAAAGCTGCAACAAACATGCTTGTGCAGGTATCTTTTTTGTAGAATAATTTGAATTCCTCAGGGTATATTCCCAATAGGGGAATTGCTGGGTCATATGGAAGGTCAGTTTCTAGTTCTTTCAGGAATCGCCACACTGTCTTCCAAAGAGGTTGCACTAGTTTGCATTCCCAAAGCAGTGTAGAAGCTTTTCTGTTTCTCCACATCATCACCAGCATCTGTTGTTTGTTTTTATTAATGATGGCCATTCTTACTGGGGTTAGGTGGTAGCTCAATGTGGTTTTGATTTGCATTTTTCTGATGATGAGTGAGGCTGAGCACTTTTTTTATTTTTATTTTTTGAGTTGGAGTCTCACTCTGTTGCCCAGGCTGGAGTGCCATGGCATACTCACAGCCACCCCAGTGTCGACCTGCTGGTCTCTGGTGATCCTTCCAAGTAGCTGGAACTACAGGCGCGTGCTACCACACTCTGGTTTTTTTTTTTAATAGTAGAGACAAGGTCTCACCAAGTTGCCCGCGCTGGTCTGGAACCCATGGGCTCTGGCAATCCACGTATCTCAGTCTCCCAAAGTACTGGGATTACAGATTGAGCCACAGAGCCCAGCCACCTTTTCATGTCTGTTGGCTGCCCATACATCTTCTTTTGAGAAGTGTCTATTCATGTTTTTTGCCCGCTTTCTAATGGGAATGTTTTCTTTTTTCTTTTTGGTGTGTTTAAGTTCCTTGTAGATCCTAGATATTAGGTCTTTGTCAAACATACAATTGGCAAATATTTTTTCTCTGTCTGTGTGTTGTCTCCCTGCTCTCTTGATGGTTTTCTTTGCTTAGCAGAAGTTTGTCAGTTTGATGAGGTCCCACTTGTCTATCTGATCTCTTATTGCATGAGCCTTTGGGGTTTTGATCAGGAATTGGTTGCCAGTTCCAATTTCTGTAAGGGTGTCTCCTGCATTTTCAAAGGTTCTTATAGTTTGAGGTTTTACATTTAGGTCTTTGATCCATTTAGAGTTAATTTTTGTGTGTGGTGATAGGTAGGGGTCCTGTTTCAATTTTCTTCATGTGATCAGCCAGTTTTCCCAGCACTATTTACTGAATAGGTTCTTTTCTCCCCTGTGGTTGTTGTTGGAGGCTTTGTCAAAGATCAGTTGGTTGAGGAATTGAGGCTTTGTTTCTGGAATCTTTATCCTGCTCCTTGGTCTATGTGCCCATTCTTGTACCAGTACCAGGCTGTTTTGAATACTGTAGCCTTATAGTAAAGTTTGAAGTCTGGAAGTGTGATATCTCATGCTTTGTTTCTTTTGTTAAGGATTGTTTTGGCTATTCGTGGTTGTTTATGTTTCCATATGAATTTCTCTATTGTCACTTCCAAGTCTGAGAAGAATTATGTTGGAAATTTAATGAGTATTGCATTGAATCTGTAGATTGCCTTGGGTAGGATGTGTATCTTAACAATGTTGATTTTTCCTATCCATGAGCGTGGAATATTTTTCCATTTGTTCGTGTTATCTTTGATTTGTTTGAGCAGTGTTTTATAGTTCTCATTGTAAAGGTCTTTCCCTTCTCTGATTAGGAAGATGTCGAGGTACTTCATTATTTGCGGCAGCTGTAAATGGGATTGTGCTTTTTATTTTGTTCTCCACCTGCTTGCTGTTGTTGTATAAGAATGTGACAGTATTTTGCATATTTATTTTATACCCTGAGACTTTACCAAAGTCCTTTCTCAGTGCAAGCAGATTTTTGACAGATTCTTTTGGATTTTCTAGGTATAAGATCATATCCTCAGCAAAGAGGGATAACTTGACTTCCTTTTTTCCTGTTTGGATACCCCTGATTTCCTTCTCTGTGACAAACATTTCAAATCTATAATTCTAATTGCAAACTGTTTGAACTGACTTTAAAACTTGAAAGTGTTCCTTTATGAACAACCAGTCTTGCTACAGAGGAAAAACGCTGGGACCAATAAAAGAAGTCAGTAACACAGAGGCATAATCTGGAGTAATAAAGAAAAATATTTTAACTCTGAAAATAATTTCTTTAGAAAATGGAGTGACTAGTCCCTGGAAGTACTTACGCCATGGCTGGAAAACTACCTAGCCAGAGATGGGATTATGTAAGATAACCTCTGAGACCTTTTCCAAATGCAATTCATTATTTTATTAAATAACACAAGCCCATGTGGAGAAAAGGTCAGAAATTCAGACCTGTCCAAATATTATGAAAATATCTAGTAAAATTTGCAAAGGTTTATCTTAGAGTGGAATCTGGAAATCATGCCTCTGGTAAGATTTTCAAGAATGCAAGAATCAGTGAATACTGAATGAATTTTTCAAGAAGATAATTGGAGCATAAAAAATAAAAACTATTTGAAAAGAGCGTAAAATTCCAACTTTAGTGCTTTCCCAGAATAGTTGCAGATTTGTGGGTTCAAATGTTCAAATCACTAATATATTTACAATTTTTACATTTTAACATATCAGTATGACTATCACATATTACACAAAAAATGCAACAGATCATTAATATTTGTCCATGCAAGTTTATATGACCAATTGGAAACAAATAGGATTCCCCTAGGTTCAATAGCTTTAAAGGTTTTAAAACTTAGAATCATTAAAAATTATTTCAATGATTAAATATAATGTGAGTGAAATAGAATGTCCTCACTCTGTTTAGCTGAAGGCCACATTTATTTAGTATTGGCCTATTTCTTTGTGATAATCTTTTTCCAGTATTTTTCATGTTTTATATCATTTGTCTTCATAAAGAGTTTCCACTGTGAACAAGGTGAATCCCCATTGTTATTTCTAGTTTACAGATTCAGTGAGTTCCACTCATTTATTCATTCAGGCAATGTGTGCTGGTCATCAAGAGGAGTATATACCAAGCCCTGGCAATATTGGATAACAACACCAGTTGAAGGCTTGAAGAACTATAATGAAGACTCTATGGAATGCCAGGGTAGACATAGCTGTGGTTCTTGCTCTGGCTTGTCAGGAGCTGGGAAGGGGTTAGTAGATGAAGGAAATGTGGTCTCAATCGAAGATTTGAGAGAGGATTATCCAGGATGAGCAGAAAATAATATGCCAGATGAAGGAAAAAGTCCATACAAAAATCAAGAGCTAAGCATTGGCAGGGACCGGGACCTGAGAAGAAGAATACAATTGTGCTGGACACAGTGCATGGCATGTGTGTGGTGTGAGGGGGTGGAAGAAATGCAGTCAGAGGAAGACTGCACAGCTGAGCAGAGACCAGGCTTTTCAAGGTGCTTCAAGAAATGTCATCTTTACCCTGAAAACAAAAGACGCTGAATTTTTTTGTCCTAAAAGGAGTCTCAGAATCAAATTGGTATTTTAGAAAAATTATTCTTGCTACACTGCAAAGAATGGATTTGAGGGGCCAAGACAGGATCCAGGGAAATCATTTGGGACTCTCCTATAACCCATCGCATGGAAAACGGTGACTTTCATGAGCTTGATGATTCTGGGGGTGAAGGTAAGCACACAGATTCAAGACATATGTTTTAAAACAGAATTCAACAGTCTAGCACTACAACACCAGAAGGTTGTCAACGTGGTATAAGTTTACTTTCTTGTCAAAAATAATGATTTGAAAATCACACAAAGTTCTCTGCTGGTAAAAAAAAATACAGTACAGATAAGTGTTTGTTGTTGCTAATTTAAAAATTCTTAAACATTTATAATTTATAGGAAATTTTAAATGAAGTTTCCTTATCATTTATTTGTTTGTCAGACAATAATTTACTTAGAATTCTAAAATCTAGCAATCTAAGAGTTAGAGATGTACAAAGTTCCTGCTCTTCTGACATTTGTAGACTGGATAAAAAATGTGGTACATATACACAATGGAATATTATGCAGCCATAAAGAAGGACAAATATATGGACTTTGTAGCAAATTGGATGGATTTGGAGTTGATCATATTCAGTGATTTATAACAGAAACAAAGAACTGAGTTCCATATCTTCTCACTCATAAATGGATCTTGAACAATTATAATGCTATAAGAAAGTGATCGGCAGTAGCAGAAAACTGTCAGGGTGGTGGGACTGGCAGTTGGGGGAAACTGCTAGGGGAGAGAGGGACACACCTCATCAACAAGGGTACCTGCATGATCAATGTTTATATACCTAACCCTGAATTGTACTCCCCATCTTTATGATAAATAAATTAAAAATAAAAATAAAATAGATTAGTAAATCAGTGATTGAGAATATTTCAATTAGAAGTACAACTAAGAAAGTAAGTCAGAGTTAAATGAGAGACAGCTTGTTGTGTAAGCTACTTTATAAACAATCTAAATGTGTTTTCCATGAAAGAAATGGGAAATATGTAGGTACCTTACAAAAAGTAAAATGTGATCTGAAATTTTAATGGCAAAGTCAATGAATGATTACATTCACAGCATTGATATAACTTTTTTTATATTGAAAAATGTGGGATACAATTCAGGTTTATGTATACAAACATTGATCAAGCAGGTACCACTGGTTTTTATGGAAATTAGAAAGGCCAGCCAAGGGTTTAGAAAAAATTGCAAAGTTTATTTTATCATCATGGGTTTAATCATTTTTGAATATTATACTAAGTTTTCTTCTTTAATAATTAATTCTAAATTCTCTCTTTTCCCCATTCACTAATAAAAATCTTCCAAATTAAAAGTAAAATAAAATAAAATAAAACAAAATTCACAAAACATTGCTACTTGTTGTTTGGGAGGAGTGTAGGAGTCCAAAGTGACTACCCAGATAGTTTCTCAGATAACTGAGTGGTGGTCATTCTAACAAAATAGGAAACTGGAAGCAAATAAATGGGGGAAAAGTGATCCGTCTGGTTTTGAACATTTTAATTTTGAGGGAGTTAAAGATTAGAATGAGAATTGTCAAATAAGGGATCAAATACACAGTCTAAGGCTTAAGCAGGGTGTCACTGATTCATCAGCAACTGAGTAGTTCCTGAAGTCATTGGGGGTACGTGAGAATCCCCAGAACGAGGTGAAGATAAGAATGAGAAGACCTGGGGCAGATCCCTGAAAAACACTTTACAAGAAAGGCAGAGGAGATATTGGAAAAAGAGGCCAGGAATAAGCAACTAAGAATTGTCAGAGAATGTGAGGATAGAAATTTTCAGAAGGAAAATCTGATTTGCTCAAATCCCTGTGTTGCTAGAGTTACTATAACAAAATTACCACAGACAGTGTAAACAACAAAAACTTGCTTCTTCATAGTTCGAGAAAGTGGAAGTTCAAATTCAAGGCAATGTCAGGGCTGGCTTCACCAGAGGCCTCTGCTTGGCTTGCAGATGGCTGTCTTGTCACTGTGTCCTCACGTGACTCTTTCTCTATGCACACCTTCATCTAGTCCAGTCTTCTTTCCATTACAACACATTGCTTCTCTATGTATTTAAATTGTAGTTGTATTACTAACTTCATCTGGAAAATCATATGCACTTTGTGGACTACGTTTCTACTTGTAGTTACAAACCATAGTCATTACCATTCAGTTAAACGATGTCTTAATTAAAGGATATAGATGAAGCAAAATTTACACCCACTCATCTCAATGTAAGTTAACATTTCAATTAGGTATGAATGGTCCTTACTAGCTATCTTTTGCATGTGCCCCTTTATGATCTGTAAATGGATATAAACTAGTGGTCTCTTGAGAAGAATAAAGTCAAAGTGTTTAAGAAGAGAGAAGTCAAATACAAAAAATAAAGATAGTAAAGAAATAGTGGGGAAGAGAGGGCATAAATGGCTCTATCAACTGGGTTTCATCTATTCTTCTCTCCTTTACTTGGCTTCTGAATCCTTTTACTCCACAGTAAAGAAATGCTGGAGATACAGTTGCCTTACCTATGTATGTGGAGATACAGTTGCCTTACCTATACACTATGGGTGACAGAAAAGAAAATAGTGGTTCCATTTTGGGGATGCTATAGCTCATAAACAGAAAGCATTAACCATTGACAATTTGGTGGCACAGGAATTTGTACCAAGACCTCGAACAGAGCTATGAATGACATCTCGAAATTTCCCTACAGGAAATTTCCTATTTGTTCAGCTGTCTGAAGCCCTGCATCCTCCATTTACCTTCGACAGTCACTTTGGTCAGAACTGAGAAGCCAAGAGTGAAATTCATTGATGGAGGGAGAGGTGAAGTAAAGACTTCTGAGGCAGATGGAGATGAAGGTCAGAAGCATCAAGGATGCAATGTCCTGTATCAGATAATAATAGAAAGTCACACGGAAGACACAGGCCAGGAAATGACTTGATGCATTACAGTGCTCAAACAGTCATTTTCTTATTAAGAAACATGCTTGTTGTCAGCCACAAGAAAAGCTCCTTGCTACTCTTGCTGTCTGGAATGTAGGACACATATTTCATTGGTCTCTGTTCCTGAAATTTGTGGTTTGAAACTTGGAGGGCAGAAAGGTCACTTGATTTAGCTGGCCTAAAACAATATTCCATAAATCGATTTCAATTGTCAAGCCGAAGCATTGACTTGGGATCTGAGAATATGTAATTCACTGGAATGAATTAATTGACATTTTAAAAAATGTTACATTTATTTGCAACCTTTATGAACATGTGTCATTTCCATGAAAACAGGACTGTATTTTCAGAAAAAGGTATTGTCTTCAAGCCTGATGTTAAATTTTAAAGGACATTTTGTATTTTATATAATTTGATAAACATGATATATTTACTAATAATTATCTCTTGCCCCTCACTTTCATCCAGTCATAAGATTTTATTTTATTTTATTTTTTAGTTGGAGTCTCACTCTGTCACCCAGACTGGAGTGCAGTGGCCGCTCCCGGCCACCGCAGCCTTGACCTGCATTCCTTCCGCCTCAGTCTTCCAAGTAGCTGGAACTACAGGTGTGCGCTACCATGCCCAGCTAATTTTGATTTATTGTAGAGAAGAGGTCTCGCCAAGTTGCCCAGGCTGGTCTCGAACCCGCAGGCTCAGGCAATCCACACACATCAGCCTCCCAAAGGTGCGGAATTACAGGCTGAGCCACCGAGCCCAGCTCAGTCATAAGATTTTAATTTTTGATCCACCAAGCAAAATTTTCAGAAAATAAATAGTTGAAAGAAATATTTGTTAACCACAATGTAGGAAGGTTCTTACCTACTCCTCTATTTCCAGTATATTCCTGGATATGTACAACTATAACTTGATTTTACCTGCCAACTGATAAGATCAGGATTTGTTTTAAAATTCTAACTCGGATTGTTGTATTTGAGAGAAACGTTATTTATCTATGGATTCTTTGTGGTATTTAGGATAGACATTTTTATATGTTCATATGTGTTTGGATTTTTTCTCCATCTTATGCAATATGTGTCTCCAAGGTGGGTGCTGAGGAAAGTAATTGGGAAACCATGAAACAGCTATGATAGGGAGCTCTGTGTTCATTTAGATGAAATTTCTAACATAGGGGATTTCTCTCTCATCTACAAATTTCCTCAGATTCAAAAGAAGGCCGTCAGTCTCTCTACTTAATGAGAAACATTGTTAATATTTTGTAGAAGAACGTGGGAGTCTCGATGTAAAAAAGTGTCAACATATAGTCCTGGAAGACAGAAGACAGCATCCTTTTGACTCCTTGGAGCACTTGACTGAAGGTCATAACTTGTTTAAATGATGTGGATCTGTCTATTGTAGGACAACCCATAGCTGCAAGAAATTTAATATTGCCTGGGACAAGTTTCAGCTGTCAGAATTTACTCATGAATGTCCACACACATTCTGTGTGTAAATATGATTATGCAGACAGTCACGGACGGATGATGGTACAATTTTTTGACTTTATAATGGTGCAACAGTAACACATATTAAGTGGAAATTTTGCTTAGAATTTTGAATTTCGATATTATTCCCCAGAGCTGGCAATATGTAGCAAAATATTATTACTTGAGATATATTCAACTTTATTTTATTTAAAAATAGACTTTGTGTTAGATGGCTTTGCCCAACTGGAGGCTAACATAAGTGCTCTGAGCACATTTAAAGTAACAAAGCTAAGCTATGATGTTCAGTAGATTATAAGTAGTAAATGTATTTTGACTTATGACATTTTTCACTTAGGATGGGTTTATAAGGACGCAACCCTGTTGTAAGTTGAAGAACATCTGTATATCTAGAGATAAATTTGTTGATGCCTACTTTTTTTTAAGGGAGTGTTTTTGTTCTCTTCTTTGAAGAAGACCTAAAGATATTTGTTCTCAAGCCTGGCTCACTCCAAAAATCACCTGGGACACCTTAGAAATTCTGATGTCTAAAAACATACATACTGAAGTTTTCATCACGTTTCATCATCAAGTTTCATCACATAGAACAATGATATTTTTAAGCGTCCCAGGTATTTGTAATGTGCCACTGTACAAAGTCTATTTCTTACATTTTGACCTTAAACTTAGAGATGTCTGAGTTTGAGTTCATGCCTAACTACCACCATCCCTAGGTCAGGCTGTGTTAATTTCTTGTTTTTTAAATTTTTTAAAATTTTATTATTTTATTGACTTTTATTCACCAGAATAATTAAAAAGAAGGCAAGAAGTGGGACACATTCATTTGCAGTAAATTGCAGTGGTGTTTATTCGTTCAATACTTTACCATAATATATTTAGCCATACCTTTAATTTTCTTTTTAGAGTGCATCCAAAATTGTTATAAATAATGCTGTGCTAAATATCATTGCATATGATAACTGACATATTATAATGCATATGCATATAACACTATTTCATATGCTATTTCACTATATTTCTTATTTGTTTTATTTATTTATTTATTGTAAAGGTGTGGGGTACAATTCAGGATTAAGTATATAAACACTGATCATAAAGGTATCCTTGTTGATGAGTTGTGTCCCTCCCTCCTCTAGCAGTTTCCCACCCTCCCCTGACAGTTTCCCACTACTACCAATAGCTTTCTTATAGCATTATAATTGTTCAAGGTCCATTTATGAGTGAGAACATATGGAACTCAGTTCTTTTTTTCTGTGATAAATCACTGAGTATGATTGACACCAAATCCATCCAAGTTGCTGCAAAGTTCATATATTTGTCCTTCTTTATGGCTGCATAATATTCCATTGTGTGTATGTGTACCACATTTTTTTTAATCTAGTCCAGCTTCTATGGGCAACACGATTGGTTCCATGTTTTGCTACTGTGAATAGAAGACTGTGTTAATTCTTAAGGCCGAAATTGCTTTATGTGAAAGATGAAAAGTAATAGTAGCTACGTCATGTGACTGTTGAGGAGATTAAATAAGATTGTACAGTTTTAACTGTTGAGCAAAGTCTTGCACTAAAGTAAGTTCCAAAGACATGTGTTACCCTTTTTATGCTGCTGGTATTCTTTTCTGAGTATTAACCATGCTATTCAGATATGTTCAATAAATGAACAACTGTGATTGGTGTCTGTCTGCGTATTCCTCTCCACAAAGGAAAGCCGGGTTCTGTCAGGTACCAGCCCCGACCTACGAGGGGAGGGTTAGGACCGCAATGGTGAATCAAGGCGGAGAGAAGAGACCACTCAGAGGCAGTTCTTCTGGGAACAGTCTGATCAGGACTGAAGCCGAATTTTATTTGGACTCCTTTCAACTTATATACCTTTCTCTATACCCTCCATCACTGTGATAATCACTTGCTGGGGGCATATAAATTTTATGCAAATTACGCATCACAAGACCATCACGAGACTTGCAAGTTCCAAGCAAACAATTACAATTCCATGATGCATGACGTGCTTCACAAAACTTACATTAAATTCACAGGTGTACAATTTCAATACAGATTGTTCAGTGTTTTCCATAATGTTCAATAAATCATTCACACTATACTTTTTGTTCCAGACCCTGATTAATACAAAAACTTTTCTAAGTTAAATCCAAGTTTACTGACTCCTAATATTTTTAACGATTAATATTATCAACTTAACACTATACTATAATCTATAAGTTTACTTAAATGACTCAGTTATTCTATTAATCTATTATGGTTCAATGTAGTGTCCTGTAATTCTATAACAATTAAAACTTATTTTTAAATTATAAAACCGTACCATGACTTAAATGAATTTCCTCTGTCTAAACTTTAATTTTTCTAATGATTGACCTTTAATACTATGCTATATCCTATTAAGCTAATACCTTATCATTAATTCTTTTATAAATCATATAGTAACTACTATATTTGAATAATGTAGCAAAAGGAAACAAAACAGCAAGCATAAATTTACTCAAATATACTCTAAAATGTAACTATAAGTGTATATGTATATATTTTATCCTAACAAGTCTACTCTAGAAATCAAATAGTAGCTGTCACACTCTTGAATAAGGAAATGCATGGCTGCCATGGCCTCGGCTGAAGCAAACAGCAAACAGAGTTTCGGTATGTAACGAAAACAAAAGCAAGGAAATGCATGGCCGCCATGTTGATGGGTTCGGGCTGAAGCAAACAGAGTTTCGGTATGTAACGAAACAAAAGAAATCGTTCTGCCTGG
>JAPVLO010004643.1:0-14167 GCA_027257055.1 Cephalopachus bancanus | reverse complement strand
CTGAGTAGACTCAACTGATTTTGCTGCTCTGGGTTGTAAGAGTTCAAAATCAAGAAGTTGACAGGCCTTATCTGGAAGATATGGAGCGAGACTGCTTGTAGGTACATTCTGGTTGTTGGCAAAATTTGCTTCCATAAATTCCATAAGCAGAAGTTCCTGTTTCTTTGCTGACTGTTGGCTACATGTTGTTCTCAGGTTCTAGAGGCCACTCACAATCCCTGGCTCCTGGCCTTCTCCATGAAAAAAGTCAGCAATGGAGAACTGAGTCCTTCTTATGATTATATTATCTCTAACCTACACTCTGCCTCATCTTTCCTTCCTACAACTAGAGAAGGTTCACTGCTTTTAAGGAGTCACGTGATTTGACTGGGCCTACCTGGATAATCCAGGATGCATTTTCTGTTTTAAGGTCTATATCCTTAATTATATCTGCCCAGTACTTTTTGCCATGTAACACAGCATATTCACAGGTTCCAGGGATTCAGAGGGTGTCTTACTACCAAAGAAATTTAGTACACTTCTTGACACAAGTTAATAAATAAAACAAATTTGCTATTATTACAATTTTTATTAAAAATATGACACAGGAAGGACAATTGCCATGGGTATGGAACAGGGTTCACAGTCTCTTTAGGCACTGAAGTCAGACTGACTTTGTCTCCAATGCTTTCTTTATTTTCATTTGTTTGCTCAATATTCAAACTTCCTAGAAAAATAATGTAAATAACTTTGCTTGGGTCTTGGCTTAACTCTCTGCACTAATGCAGTAGCAAGGGACAGGAGTAGAATGGTTAGTCTAATCCAGGTTACAGAATCACCACCGTTGATGCCCATGTGAATTTGAACTGATCTGTTTTCATAAGATTTAGGGTATAATTATTAGAAGAAGTACGAAGGAGTCATTAGTAACATAGCAATAGATGTTCATGTAGCTATGAATAACAAATCAACATTTTTATAAAATGATCCCTGGAAAAGAGAGATATCTTATTATTTCTTCTTCTCTAAATAAGTCTGAATCTCTATCATCCTGTAAATTCTCAGTTTTCTTTACAAGCATTCTAAGGAGGAAAATGTCACCTGTGGCAACTTTCATCATGGGCAATCAAGAAACTTAGTTTATTTTCTGACCATGTACCATAAATTCAGTTTTCCTTTCATCATGACTTTGTGTCTACTACATGAGAGGATGAAAATATTTTCTGAGCATTCTTTCCATAGCTGCCTTCACCTCCTTGTTCTTCAGGCTATAGATGAGGGGATTCAGCATGGGTATGATCACACTGTATGGCAAGGAAATGACCATTTCCCGAGGGGAACCTGAAGTTGGCAAGAGACAGCTGATGAAACCTGAACCATAGAACAAGACCACAGCAGTGAGATGGGAAGAGCAGGTGGAGAAGGCCTTGCTTCTGCCTGAAGTGGAGTTGATGCTCAGGATGGTGGAGACAATGCGGGCATAGGAGGAAACAATCATAAGGAAGGTTCCAAAGAAATGCAAGACAGAGGAGCAGAGCAGGAGTGTGAAGTTGGCAGAGGTCTCAGAGCAAGACAGAGGGAAGAGAGAAGACAGCTCACAGCTGAAGTGGGGAATCGTTTGGCCCTCACAAAAGTTTAAATTGGCAGCCAGGAGGATGTTGATGAGAGCATCAACAAAGGCCAGGCCCCAGGAGCCCCACACCAGCCCAACACAGAGCGGGTTACTCATCACCTGGCCATAGAGCAGAGGGGAGCTGATGGCAGCATAGCGGTCATAGGCCATTGCAGCCAGCAGACAGGCCTCAGTGCCACCAGTGGCAAATACCAAAAAGGCCTGAGTCAAGCAACTCTCTACAAAGATGGTTTTGCTTTCAGAAAGTAGAGTCTCTAGCATCTTGGGAACTGTGACAGACGAATGGCAGAGGTCCAGGAAGGATAATTGTCGCAAAAAGAAGTACATGGGTGTGTGGAGGTGAGAATCAGTTCCAATCAGCAGCAGCATCAAGAAATTTCCCATCAGAGTAAGGAGGTAAATCAGAAGGAACAGGACAAAGAGTATAGCCTGAACAAAGGGGTCAGTAGACAGTCCAAGAAGAACAAACTCACTGATAGCACTGTAGTTTCTCATTGCCATACAGAGAAGTGTTCTCTCTGGAATACAAGAAACAAGATCTCTTTAATGACCTCTAGTTATCCCAGCACCTAGATCTTCTCCATAAATATCTCTTCATTACTGCCTCAAATCCATGTTAAGATATTTAAAGGCTAACTTCCTGATCACCATCATACCATTGATATTCTAAGTTAACTGTGTTACTATTTTTTATTATCTTTTTTGAGCTAGAGTATTTTTGTCCTGGTGAGAGTGATTCATTTGAGAAGAGTTTCTGATGAGAGAGCAGGAGGAAGCTTTCAGGAGTGAATTACTTGAAAAGTGGGAGAGGATTAGATCTAAATCAAAAGGATATATGTCGGAGCAGGGACATTATCTAGTCTACATAGAAGGGAAGATTCAGAGTATTGAACCAGGTATAAGAAATTAAGAGAACTTCTGTTTAATAGCTTTCTCTCCTTTTTTTTTCTTTTCCGTAAATGTAATTAAGATCATTGGTTCTGCATAGGTATGTGTGTGAGCATATACAAGTGCCCACAGTAATTATAAAGGCACTGTAACTGATAATTATAAAAATAAGTACACAGTTATGGTATTAGGGACCAAGGTGAAGTTTAACAAACCAGTAGAGGATATGGAAACAATATAGCATCAATAAATTGAGAGAAATGGGGAATTAGATTGTTTAGAATTTTTCGTTTGAATTTTATTTAATGACATATTATCATTTAATTTTAAAATACATCCATATAATAAGAATAAATGTTTAAAAACCTGGTAGCCTAGGTCATAATATCCATTAACAATTCAGGTAGGTTTTTGTGATCAATCTTTGCCCACCTCCTGGCCATGAATACTGTTCCCTGTTTTGAGCAGTGCTCTGATTAGAAAAACCATGCCCATCCTAAATCTAACAATATATGTAGTAGTCACCACTCTTGTCTAAGTCATTATGTTAAGTTTTAAAGCTCCACATGATTCCCTGAACTACCTTCTCACACTTTATAACTAGTGCATAATTTCCCATGCTGGCCTTATATTCTAGACTTCAACTGAGTCTCAGGATAACTGTTCAATACTCTTGCCTCTATTGTCTTTTAATTCATCACTAGTTCATTTGATTCATCCATGAAGACTGAGAAACTCCTCCTATTGTTGGTTAACTGAACAGCTGAAACTCCCAGTCTTGGTGAGAAACAAAACTCAATTACCTGAATTCTTGGTTGGTAGTACACTGCATTGTGGCAACAATACTTTCAGACATGCAAACAATAAACTTCCTCAGAGCCGGGCTCGGTGGCTCAGCCAGACCGAGAGCGGCCACTGCACTCCAGTCTGGGCGACCGAGTGAGACTTCAACTCAAAAAAAAAAAAACTTCCTCAGCTTGTAAAGTCAACATTGAGAATACTGCTTGAAGAGAGCAGTAAAAAAATCATTTTGAAAGTCAACATTGTGACAGATTCAACACTAATAATGTAAAATGATAAATTACGCACAGTACCTATAAAATGATAAAGTGTACATGATACACAAACATTTAATTCATTATTTGAGGCCAGAATAGAGGAGATTATTGCTTGGAGGCTTCTTCTTTTACTCTTTAGGTTTGCAACAGTGTGCATGGGGGCTTTCAGGGCTCATCCTGAGTTCACCGCATCACCTCCAATGCAAAGCAACATGGAAGGGAGCCCAGGCAAGGGATTGCCAAAGCCAGGGGTGAGTCTGTGCTGTGTGATTTCAGAGCCAGCAACATGTGAAAAATATCCCCTTCCTTTAGCTACCTCCAAACATAGCCCATCTGACTAGCTCTAGAGATTCCATGAACCATAGAGAGAATTCCAACCTCAGATCAAGGCAAAACCTTGCCTAGAAACTACTAGTGCAACAAAAGCCAATGCTAGTCGCTTTATTACATAGCAGGTTTCTTCCTTAAGACTGTTCCAAGACTTTCAGAAAAATATTTTTAAAATAAAACTAAAATTTCCATGTTTACTGTGGCTGATGCTTGAAACATCACCATTCAGTAATCTATATTTCAAAATTTTCATTAAACAATTCCAGAAGCATAACATGAAAGGTTTACTTTTAGATATTAACACCCTTATATGGGGGAAATTAATAGGCTCCTGCTCAAAAGAAAAGATCCCTGAGAATCAAACAAAGGACATCATGCATAATAACAAGCCCATAGCAATTGCTCAGAATGTGATAGTAGAAAACATGAATATTTGCAATGTAAACTTGACAGTAAAATCCTATGGTTAGTTAAAATACACTCCTTTTACCCTTATCAACACATTCTCCAATTATATAAATTATGTATTCAAATACATAATTTAAATAACTGTCTGTGTGCTATTCTTTTTGTTTTTGTTAAGATGTGAGTTTTTACCTCTGTGAGAGCCACAATAAACAATATATAGATTTTGCTCATCGTATGGAAAATATATGCTAGGTAAAGTGACCAAAAAAGAAAAGCTACTGAGGACACTTCAAATCCTTACAATGGAAGCAATAGAGGTCTAAGATTGTGGTAACATGATGTAAAATCAGCCGGTTGGGGGTAAGAAATGCAACCAGTTATTTTCTCTGTCACATGTCAACCAAGTGGCTGGATCACCTGCTTTAACTTTGGGGATGCAAATGCTCAGTGCCAACAGCACTATGCCTTGAGATTTTTAGTTAACAGCTATAAGACCACATTCGTACAGCAAAAACAGTCTAATATAGGCAACTAAGATCAAAAACAGAAATGGAAAAGATGTCTGAACTATTTGAATTTATTAATGATGCACAAATTAGTAAATAATTTAATTTTTAAGTATAAATTTATAGAATAAAAGAAAATGTTAAACTAGAAATCTATAAACAAATGATTGTAGAGTTGCTAGATTAGAATGGAGTTTTACAGTGCTGTGATGTGTGTTTGTGTGTTTTTGTATGAAATATCCTATTGATTTGGACTTCCTTTGTTTATTGTGCTATGTTGACATTGGAAAACATGGTATGCATATTGCCAGCAATGAATATATTTATGGAAACAATAATTTCATCTTCTATTGTGAAGGAATTAGAAGTCTATCAATGCAAATGTACTGTCTATCAATGCGATGCAAATGTACTATCAATGTACTTGCAATGCAATGCATTGCAAATGTACTGTCTATCAATGCAATGTATATGTTATATAGTCAGTTTTGACTTACTTCTTGGCTGCATACATGCATATAAACAAGTGGCAAGTGTTCCACTTATGAAAATAAATCTCACCGAAAGATTTCTTATTACAGTATAGGCATTTTGTAAAAATACTATTTTATAGTTTAATATTAACACTGATAACTCATAAACTTATATTGAGCAAAATAGATCTATAAATTATCTGATATAAACTTTGTGATCTTTTTTTAACTGCCAAAAAAAAGCAACTCTCTAGAGTTCAGGGTATAAAGGAGATTCTATTTTATTTTTTTTTTTAATTTTTAATTTTAAAGATGTGGAGTATAATTCAGGGTTAGGTGAACAAAAGTTCATCATGCAGGTACCCTTGTTGATGAAGTGTGCCCCCACCCCACAGATTCCCACTGCTGCCAATCCCACCCCCCCAACCCCCGGGCATTTTCCCTGCTACTGCCAATCCTTTTCTTATAGTATTATGAAAATTTGTTCAAGGTCTGCTTATGATGGAAACACATAATACTAAGTTCTTTGTTTCTGTGATAGATAACTCAGTATTATAGGCTCTAAGACCATCCAAGTTGCTGTGAAGTTCATAATTCTGTCATAAACGAAATTTTAATCTACAACAATCAGAAATCTGCACTTGTGTCCTTCCCCACTCCGTCGGGCTCCCCAACCTTTCCAGACCCTAATGAAATGCAGGCTGCTGCCAAAGGGCAAAGAGAAGCAGCAGAGATATAACAGAGACCCTTGGAGACACCCGTATGTGGAGTCCTGTTCCAGATTTGCTATTTTCCATCTATGTGAGCTTTAAACTGATATTTCAATTTTTAATTTCAAATTTCTCATCTACATCAGGGGAAAAACAGTGCCCACTTTGCAGTGTTGTGAGAATTTAATTGGATGGTTTCATAGAATCAGAGCTTTAATAAATTCAGTTTTCAATTTAATTTAATGCTCAGTATCCCAAAAGGGAAAAGGAAGGGAGGGACATCTGAGAAGCCAGTCAGAACATCTTAGGGGAAAAAATGCAAACTATTCACCCTGGTTGAGGTAGAATTGCAGAAAAGCTCTAAGGCAATAAAACCAAAAGTGAAACGAGAGGAATCAGAAAAAAAATAAGTGTGTTAGAAAGTCATGAAGAGAGGGAAGGGAGAAAAAGGAGCTCAAGGCGCTGATGAAAAGAAGCAAAAATCAGAGAATTTAGGGAGGACATTATTATGCTCTTGGCTGTTATCTTGGAGCTGACAGTAAATAAATTAGCACATCTTAGCTCAGGTAATTCCCATAAAAAAGGAGATATCACAACTGCTCCACTCAGGGTTAGGAATAGCTTTCAATCTAAGAAGTTAAATGAGAAAAAAAAAAAAGTATATTTACCCAGGCTCCAAAACCCCTTGGAGACAAATCTTCAAAAAATTTTTTCTAATTTCTGCTTGAGTATCATCTTGAAACACTAAAATATTTGAAGTTTCTCTCATGTTTCTTAATCTTGATCACAAAATCATTTATCTACTTAATTTCCTCTGTGATTAATATTATGCTGTTGGCATTAATCAAAGAAAGGGTCGTCCAGTATAGCCAATCAGAGGAAAGCAGGGGGGTTTAGAGAGCCAGTGGATTGGCAGATTGAGTCAGGGAGTCTAAGAGGCAGCTGACTCAATGGCAGGCAACCCCTGGAGTCTCACAAGAAGCTTGATTTGGACTCACTAACTAAACAGAATTACTTTTTTTTTTTCAGAGCAACAAGGGACTTTGTTATGCATCATTTTTGGAAATTCTGTATGAAGCAATCACCTTGAACTTTTGAATGAAAAATCCTGCTATATTGATGAAAGCACCACTGGAACAGAGAGGAAAGAAAAAAATAGGTCCTAGTGTAGAAAGTCAAAATTTTTCCCAAATGGCCAAATACAAGAAGAATGAACCTTCTGGATTTACCATGGAAAGTGAAAAGCGACTGAATTTACTTCCTGACCATTTTTCCCATGTGCATATGAAATAGGTTTGTAAATATAACTGAGTTGAGCATGAAGAGAGTCAAATGAGTAAAAACAAGGCAAACTTACTTTTTATTATTATTTTATTATACAATAAATATGTATTATTATTTTATTATATTTTATTTATTGCATGTTGTAAAACAATCTCCTGCCACAGAATTAGACTCCAACATCCTTTTACCTAGATATAATGTTATAGCAGATATGCTCAGAGGTACTTTCTATGCATATATGGGATCCACAGCTGTGTTCTGGCGTGTTTTGCCATTTAATTGTATAATTTGGAGATGTTTTCATATCTACATGCAAAAACAGGTTATTCTTTTTATACCCACATAATATTCACAAATAGATTTATCATAATTTGTTCAACCATTCCTCTATTGATGATGATTCAATCTAATTGCAAACCAAATATACTGTCATTATAACTAACTGAGTTTTTTTGCCCCGGGTATCTTGGATAATGTATGCTAGTTATATTGTAGTCTAGACCCTACCCTGAAATGCTCCATTAATAGCAAAAAGCATGTGTATTTAAAATCTGGTTTGATGGTTTATATACTCTACCTCTCAGATACATCTATTTACTATTGTATATTCAGTTCATCTCAGTGTGAGGTATCTATGTGGACTCCAAAAACTCTGAATCAATGTTAATTTTATGCTGCATAACATGAAAAGGGGAATTATAGAATAAGCAAGCCCAGAACCCTGCGTGTAAATTACTCAGCTTCTCAAAAGAGACTTTTTCATCCCCCACAGAGAAGAGCTTGTATTTCTACAGTTGCCGCACAAAATCACTTAGAAAAGATATGCAATCTAAAGCCAGTATATTTAAATCAATACACTAGTAGAAAAAAATGTCAGAATAACATTTGTATTCTTTTCATAGTAGTTAATCCCCACAACTAGTGATGGAACAGGGCGACACCAATAGCAGCAAGGCATTCCAACACCACAAATGCATAACAAAGTACAAAAAAAATTGTCGCTTACTTGAAATCTGATGTTGTGGTACTCCATTTTATGATATTCCACAATTTAATTATTTAGTTTTCTATTAACTGGTATTAGGATTATTCCAGTTTTGGACTAGTATGGAGAAAACTATATGAATATTTTTAGAGTGTCTTTTATGTGGATGTATGTACTTAATTCCCTTGCATATAGACTTGAAATGGAATCACTGAATCACTAATGTTTAGTTTTAGTAGAAACTGGCCAAAAATGTTTTTTTTTCCCCATTAAGTTATCTTGGTACCCCTGTTTAAAAATCTTATAAGCTTATTTCTATTGCATGGTCTATATGTCTAATTTTATTTATTTTTTATTTTAAAGATGTGGAGTACAATTCAGGATTAGGTATACAAATGTTCATTATGCAGGTACTCTTGTTGATGAGGTGTGCCCCCCTCCCCCGGCAGATTCCCACTACTGCCAATCCTGCCACCACCCCCCCAGCAGTTTTCCACTACTACCAACCCTTTTTCTTATAGTATTATGATAATTGTTCAAGGTCTGCTTATGAGTGAGAGCATGCTGCACTCCGTTCTTTGTTTCTGTGATGGATCACTCAATATTATAGACTCTAAGTCCATCCAAGTTGCTGTGAAGTTCATAATTTTGTCCTTCTTTGTGGCTACATAATATTCCATTGTATATATGTACCACATTATTTTTATCCAGTCCTCTTGCAATGGGCAGCACAGCTGGTTTCATGTTTTTGCTATTGTGAACAATGCTAAAAAAACATGCATATGCAGTATCTTTTTCATAGAGTGATTTGAGTTCCTCCAGGTATCTTTTCAATAGGGGGATTGCAGGGTCATATGGAAGGTTGATTTTTAGATCTTTTTGGAATCACCAAACTGTTTTCTACAGAGGTTGTACTAGTTTACACTTCCATGAACAGTGTAGAAGTGTTCCCTTTTCCCCCCATCCTCTCCAGCATCTGTTATTTTTTGAGTTGTTGATGATAGCCATCCTAACTGGAGTTAGGTGGTATCTCAGTGTGGTTTTTTATTGCATTTCTTTGATGCATATGTCTAACTTTATGCCAAATCACTTTGTGTAGAGTCCTTTATTTCCACCCACTTTCTTTATTTTGTCCTGATCAAGAAACACAGAGTGGCTTGACCACTCTGTGACCTAGCTGGCTGCCTGATTTTCCCAGTAATATACATATAACACATTTTCTTTATCCATTCATCGGGTTGCAGGGAGCTTGGTTTGCTTCTATATCTTCACCATAGTGTATACACAGCAATGAATATGAGAATGTAAGTATCTCTCCATGATATTATTATATTTCCCTTGGATGAATACCCAGAAATGAGATTGCAGGATCATATGGTAGTTCTATCTTTAATATTTTGAGAAATCTCCATAATATTTTACATAATGGCTGCACCAATTTACATTCCCAGTAACAGTGTACAAGAGTTCTTTCTTTCCACATTTTCACCAACACATTTTATCTTTAAACTTTTTGATAATAGCTATCCTAAGAGGTGTGAGGTGATATCTGATTGTGGTTTTAATTTGTACTTCCCTAATGATTCGTGTTATTAAGCATTTTTTCTACACAGTAAGTCCCCTACATACAAACCTTCAAGCTGCAAACTTTCAAAAATGTGAACATACATTCACATGTCCAATCTGGCATACATATCTGGCATATGTATTGCAATAAACATTGTCACGTGCATACATCCTCTACAAGTGGTTGTACTTTTATATACTTTACTGTACAGTACTATATAGTGTACAGTAGTACAATATCTCTATTTAAAGTCCAGGATGTCCAGAAGCAAGCATAAAAGCAGAGGTGATGTAGCTGGTATCTTATAACCAATTGTGTCAGTTGGGTATCTACACTAACTTTGTTGGACTTATGAACAAATTGGACTTACGGAGGTGCTCTCAGAATGAAACTCGTTCGTATGCAGGGGATTTACTGTGTCTGTTGGCCATTTGTATGTCTTCTTTTCACCTTCTATTCAGGTCCTATGCCCATTTTAAAATCAGGTTGTTTTCTTCCTTGAATTGTTTGAGTTTCTTGTATATTTTGAATATTCATTTCTTATCAGATACATGGCTTGCAGATGTTTTTTCACATTCCATAGGTTGCCTTCTCATTATGTTTACTGTAACTATTTTTTGCTGTGCAAAACCTTTCTAGTTTGATGTAGTCCTACTTGTTTATTTTTGCTTTTATTGTCTATGCTTTTGCTGTCTCATTAAAAAAAAAATCGCCACGACCAACATCACGGAGCTTTCCCCCATGTTTTCTTCTAGCATTCTAACAGTTTCAGCCCTTACATTTAAATCCTTCATCCATTTGAGCTTATTTTGTATATGGTTTCATTTTTCATTATATGGATATTCAGTTTTTTCAGTACCATTTATTGAAAAGACTATCCTTTCCCATTGTGTTCTCTTGGTACCTATGTTGAAAATTAGTTCACTATATGTGTGCTTATTTCTTTTTTCTCTCTTTTTTCCCATTTTTGTTTTAGATTAGAGGGCATCTAAAATAGATACATGCATGTTTGTTACATGGACATATTGTGTAGTGGTAGGGATTGTGTCACGGTGGCCCATTCCCTATATAGCGAGCATTGCAACCAATAGATTTTTGAACGCTAACTCCCTCCCCATCTCCACCCTTATTGGTGTCCCCAGTGTCTATTATTTCTGTCTTTGTGGCCATTTAGCTCCCACATATAAGTGAGAACACATGATGTTTGGTTTTCTGTGTCTGAGTCAGTTTGTTTAGGATGATAACCTCCAGTTCCAGCCATGTTGTTACAAAGGACATGATTTCATTCTTCCATGGTGTATATATACCACAATTTCTTTATCAATTGTTGGTGGGCACTTCAGTTGGTATCATGATTTTGCTTTTATGAATAGTATTGCAATAAGCATATGAGTACAGGTATCTTTTTTAATATATTGATTTCTTTTCCCTTGGGTATATCCTTAGTAGTGGGATTGCTGGGAGAAATGGTAATTCAATTTTTAGTTCTATGAGAAATCTCCATACTGTTTTGCGTAGAGGTTGAACTATTTACAATCCCACCAACAGTGAATGAGCGTTTCCTTTTCTCGCAACCACACCAACATCTGTTGTTCTTTGGCTTTCTAATAACAGCCATTCTGTCTTGTGTGAGATGATATCTCATTATGGTTTTAATTTTCATATCTCTGATCATTAGTAATGTTGAGCATTTTTTCACATTTGTTGGCCACTTGTGTGTCTTCTTTTGAGAAGTGTCTATACATGCCCCTTGCCCAATTTTTGATGGGGTTATTTTTTTTTTCACAGTGACTTGTTTGAGTTCCTTGTAGATTCTAGATATTGACCCTTTGTCTGAGGCATAGTTTGCACATATTTTCTTGTATTCAGTATATTTCTGCTCACTCTGTTGATTATTACTTTTGCTATGCAGAGGCTTTTTAGTTTAATTAAGTCCCATTTGTCTATTTTTGATTTTGTTTTTGTTACAATTGCTTTTGGGGGGTTCATAGATTCTTAGCCTCGGCCAATGTCCAGGAGAGTGTTTCTTAGGGTTTTTTTCTAGGATTTTTAGAGTTTCTTACAGTTAAGTATGTAATCTACCTTGAGTTAATTTTTTTTTTTTGGTGATTGATAGGGGTCCAGTTTCATTCTTCCGCATATGTCCAGCCAATTTTCTCAGCATATATTGAATAGAGTGTCCTTTTTAATTTTTTGGCTTTGTCAAACATTAGTTGGTTGTAAATGTGTGGTTTTATTTCTGGGTTCTCTATTCTGCTCTATTGATCTATCTGTCTATTAATGTATCAGTGGCATGATTTTTTTAGTTACTATAGCCTTATAGCATAATTTTAAACTAGGTTGTGTGATGTCTCCACATTTGTTCTTTTTGTAGTGTGTGGGTTTATTTCTGGACTTTCTCTTCTGCTCTACTCTTGTATGTGTCTGTTTTTATGCCAGTACCATATTGTTTGTATCACTAAACTTTGTAATATAGTTTGAAATGAGGACGTGTGATGCCTCCTGCTTTGTTCCTTTTTCTCAAGATTACTTTAGATATTCAGGGTCTTTTGTGGTTCCATATGAATTTTAAGATTATTTCTTCTTTTTCTGTGAAAAATGTCATTGTAATTTTGATAGAGATTGCATTGAATCTGTTGCTTTGGATTTTATAGACATTTTAACAATATTAATTATTTCAATCCAGGAACACAGAACATCTTTCTATTCATCTCTGTGGTATTCAATTTCTTTCATGGATGTCTTATAATTTTCAGTGTATACATATTTCACCTCCTTGGTTAAATTTATTCTTAAGTATTTTATTCCTCGTGATATTATTATAAGTGGGATTGTTTTCTTAATTTCTTTTTGAGATAGTTTGTTGTTAGTGTAAAGAAGCACACCTAATCCTGAATTGTACCTCACATCTTTAAAATAAAAAATTTTTAAATATTTTTGAGTCATTTTAAAAATTAAAAATAAAAATAAAGAAACACACCTGATTTTTGAGTGATTTTGTATCCTGCAACTTTACTAAATTCATTGATTATTTCTAACTGGTTTTTTGTGTGTCTTTAGTGTTTTCTACATGCAAGATTTGTCATCTGCAAAGGGGGTCAATGTAACTTCTTCCTGTCCAATTTATTGCATTTTATTTCTTTTTCTTACTTCATTGCTCTGACTAGTACTTCCAGTGTTATATCAAATAGCAGTGAAGAGAATGGGCAGTCTTGTCTTGTTCCTGATCTTACAGGAAAAGCTTTCAACTTTTTGCCATCGAGTATAATGTTAGCTGTGGGCTTGTGACATATGTTAAGGCAGCAATCCCAACCTTTTTGACATCAGGAACCAGTTTCTTGGGAGACAATTTTTCCACAGACTGGAGCAAGGGGGTGGTTTTAGGATGATTCAAGTGCATAACATTTATTGTGCACTTTATTTCTATTATTATTACATTGTAATACATAATGAAATAATTATACAATTTGCCATAATAAAAAAAAAGAGGTGTGGGTGGAAGTGGTAAATAAAATAATGGGAAGGCCACGCACAGACTAGAATGTCAGATTCTGACTTAAAACCCTCCACCAGATGCAGCTGTACAATTGAAGTATATCAAGTCACTTGCCATTCACTGATAAGATTTTGATATGAGTCTGCAAGGAATTGATTTATTATGGTCTCTGTGCTACCAAACCTCACTGTTAATGTTCATCTGTATTCACAGCCACTCCCCAGCACTAGCATCACCACTTCAGCTCCTAGATCATCAGGCATCGGATTCTCATAAGGGGTGCACAACCTAGATCCCTCACATGTGCAATTGACAATAGAGTTCATGCTTATGCAAGACTCTAATGCCACCACTGATCTCACAGAAGACAGAGCTCAGGCAGTAATGCGAGTGATGGGAAGCAGCTATAAATACAGATGAAGCTCCACTGGCTAGCCCACCACTCACCTCCTACTGTACGGCCCAGTTCCTAACAGGCTATAGACTGGTGGGTCAGAGACTCCATGCTGAGGTACATTCCTTCCACCTTCTACACCTAATGTGTTGAGTTTTCCTTATGAAATTGTGTTGAATTTTGTTCCATGCTTTTCCTACATCTATTGATATAATAATATGACTTTTATTTTTCGTTTTGCTAATGTGGCATATCTCATTCATTGATTTGCATATGTTCAGTCATTCTTGCAACCTAGAGATAAATTCTGCTTCATCATGTTGAACAATCCTTTCACTGTAAGGTTGGATTTGGTCTGCTAGTATTTTTTTGAAAATTTTTGCATCTGTGTTCATCAAGCTAATGGCCCATAATTTTCTTTTTTTGTAGTACACTTTTCTGGCTTTGGTATTATGG
>JAPVLO010004642.1:0-14007 GCA_027257055.1 Cephalopachus bancanus | reverse complement strand
AAAAGGAAAAGGAAAAGAGAAAAAAGGGGAACAATACTGTAGGAATAGAATTAAGTCATTAAACTAATAGAATCAATGAAGCACACTCTGAGACCTTTCGTTTAAGTCCAATGTCCTTTCAGGTCTGATTTCTAGTTTTCTTTTCAAGCTGGTGAATTAGTTTGCAGTTAGAGTCAATTGCCCCTGATCTGCTGTGAAGGACAGTTCAGGTCAACCTTCCTTCAGCAGTTTGGTCTATGTCTTTATCAGGCTTATTTCTCCCGTTTCGGTGTTGTTACCTTGAGTCGCCAGCAGGTGGTGCTATCTCATCTGCTCGCCCCAGAGGGGGTGGGGCTGGACAGGAACAAGATGGCTGCCTGCCTCCGAGCAGGCAACAGAAGCCCCACGCGAGCCAGCAGCACAATCTCAGACACAGGAGATTTGGCAGCAATCCCTGCAGATCTTCCTTGAAGCCGATTTGTGTGGATCTCCTCTTGGGCCGGGTTGTGATGAGCTGCGCGGGCCGAGCGCCAGGGCGCCGGGAGCGCCGGGGCGCCGGGAGCGCCGGGGCGGGAGGCGGGAGCGCCGGGGCGGGAGGCGGGAGTGTTTTTACTTTTTAAATTGGAGTCTCACTCTGTCGCCCAGGCTGGGGTGCAGTGGCACACTCACGGCCACCACAGTCTCGACCTGCTAGGCTCAGGTGATTCTTCTGCCTCAGCCTTCCAAATAGCTGGAACTACAGGTGTGTGCCACCACACTCGGCTAATTTTTTAAAACATTTATTATAAAGCCAGGCTCGGTGGCTCAGCCTGAAATCCCGCGCCTTTGGGAGGCTGAGGTGAGTGGATTGCCTGAGCCCGCTGGTTCAAGACCCCCCTGGGCAGCGAGACCTCATCTCTACAATAAATCAAAAAATCAGCCGGGCGTGGTAGTGTATGCCTGTAATTCCCGCTACTTGGAAGGCTGAGGCGGAAGGATCGCCGGAGCCCAGCAGGTTGAGCCTGCGGTGGCTGGGAGCGGCCACTGCACTCCAGTCTGGGTGACAGAGTGAGACTCCAACTCAAAAAAAAAAAAAAATTATTATAGAGATAAGGTCTCGCCCAAGTTGCCCAGGTTGGTGTCAAACCCCTTGACTCAGGCAGTCCTCCTACCTTGGCCTCCCAAAGTGCTGGGATGACAGGCGTGAGCACCTGGCCTTAGTAGCTGTTTTAAGACTAGCGCTGGCATGTTGGCATGCACCTGTAGCCTCAGCTACTACGCAGGCTGAGGTGGAAGAATTGCCTGAGCCCAGGAGATCAAAGCTGCTGTGAGCTGTGATAATGTCATTGCTCCAGCCTGGGTGACAGAATGAGACACAGACTCAAAAAACAAAAGGAAAAAAAAAAAAAAAAGACCAGCCCTGGGACATGTTGATTGGGGAGTAGTTTGGGCTGCTCAAAGGCCAAGCTTCCTGAAATTCCTTGGTTTTGTTTGAGTTGGAGTCTCACTCTGTTGCCCAGGCTGGAGTGTTGTGGCATGCTACTCATGGCCATTGCAGCCTCAAACTGCTTTACTCTGGTGATCCTTCTGCCTCAACCTTCCAAGTAGCCAAACCTACAGACGCATGCCACCATACCCGATTAATTTTTTGATTTATTGTAGAGATGAGTTTTTGCCAAGTTGCCAGGCTGGTCTCAAACCCGTGGGCTCAGGCAGTCCTCTCACCTCGACCTCCCAAAGTGCTGGGATTATAAGCATAAGCCACCATGCCTGGCCTCCTTGATTATTGAGGGCTTGCAATTTGATCAGCATAGTTAGATCAGACTTTAAAAAATCATTTTTATGTTAATTTTGATATGAGGCTAAATTTTGGTTTCTTCTATGACAGTTGTAATATTGTCAAACTCAGTACTTGCATTTGTGCTTTTTGAAGTGCATAAGTGGAAATTTTGCAATAGAAATATCCATATTTAGGTAATAGAAAGTCAGTTTGATTAAAAAATCATTTTGTATTTACTCTGGACTTTTATATCTGCATAACCATTTACAAGTAGCATAAAAATTTAGGACTACCATGACATTCACTATTTCATAGTTTATTGTGTAGCCTTCTTTGTTTTGCAAAGGTAAAAATAAATACCTATATGTGGAAATTTATGATTTGTTTTTCTGAACATAGTTGTTTAGTATTCATATCTCATAAGACAACGCTATCTTAGTAAATACACATGTACCTTACACACACACACACACACACACACACACACACACACACACACAACACATCATCTACTATCTGATTTGGAAATGTCTCATTCATAGTAATGATTGATTGAGCACTGTCTTTATTTCCCCACTTGCTCTCAGTGTTTTCTTTTTTTTCAGATAACACCTGAGACTGCTTCATGCACTAGGGCCACCTTCAGGAAAATCCTTGGGTCACTGATTCACATTTTCTTTTTACTGTATAATTCTGTTCATATATCCTACTTCTGGCGGTCTCCTTTTCACAGCTAAATACAGATGTTTAACTCTAGGCTTTATCTTTTTCATTCTAACTCTTAGTCAAATAACATAGGAAATTCATCTCCCCTGCTCATTTTCATTCATTTACAAATCAAATTTCAAACCTGATTGTAATTGATAACTAGCTGGCTAGACTTAGAAATAGAGCTTCACAAATGTACATGAAAACAGTATGGTGCCAATTTAAGAAATGGAAATAAAAAAAAAAAATAAGAACTTGAAGGCTGATATATAACTGACCATTTAAGTCAACTGGAAATTCTATATGAAAATTCTGGAGACATTCAAACTATCTCATAACTTCCTCCTTTCTATTTAACTGAGTATATTCTTCAGATTCACAATTTTAATTATTCCTATCATTATTTGACATTTTGATGCTATTGTAGATAGTATTTATTTTCAATGTCTGATTTTTCACTGGTAGCATATAGAAGTACAATTGATTTTTTTTATATTGCCTCTTGTATCTGCAACCTTTTTTTTTTTTTTTTTTTTGAGTTGGAGTCTCACTCTGTCGCCCAGACTGGAGTGCAGTGGCCACTCCCAGCCACCACAGCCTCAACCTGCTGGGCTCCGGCGATCTTTCCGCCTCAGCTCCTGCAAACTTTTTAAGCTTACTTATTCTAGTTGTTTTTTGAAGATTCCATAGGATTTTCTGCACAGAATAAATCATATTTCAGTAGTAAGAGTTTTGCTTTATATTTTCCTATCTGGATGATTTTTGGTTCTTTTGTTTATCTATTTTGCTGTATAAACCCTCCAGAAAAAAAAAAAACTAAATAGAATAATTGAGAGCAAACACTCTTGTCTTCTTCCCAATCTTATGTGTAAAAAGCATTGTCTTGTCTTTCACTGGTTTAATGGTGCTTGTAGGCAAATTGTGAATGTCATTTATGTGGTTAAGGAATTCCCTTTCAATTCCCAGTTTCCTGAAAGTTTTTATCAGGAATGTATGTTATGTTTTCATTTAATTTTTTTATCATTTTAAAAAATGTTTTCTTTAAGAGATAAGGCTGTCTCCAGGCTGGAGTGTGGTGTTACAATCATAGTTCACTGTAGCCTAAAACTCCTGGGCTCAAAAGGTCTTCCCACCTCAGCCTCCTGAGTAGCGAAGACCACATGTGTGTGCCTTCGCTAAATGCTAATTTTTGTATTTTTTGAAGAGGTGGGGTCTTGCTGGTTGTCTTGCCTGGTTCCTGCATCCTGGCCTCAAGCAATCTCACACCTTGGCTTCCCAAAGTGCTGGGATTACAGACACAAGCAACCACATTTGGCTGATGTTTGACTTCATCTAATGTTTTTTCTGCATCTATTGAGATGATTATATGGTTTTACTTTTTCAATTTGTTAACATGGTAGGTAACATTGATTTTCAGTTGTTAAATTATGCATACATTTCTATTAACATTTCATATAACACATATCCTATTAAGAATTTTTGTAACCATATTTTTTAAGAAATTTTTTTTCTTTATTTTAGTATCTTTCTCTGGTTTTGGTACTTGGGTAAGGCTGGCCACATAGATTTAGTTGGAAAACATTCTCTCAAATATTTAGAAAAGTTTATTTAGAATTATTCTTACTTAAATGTTTAGAATAATTCACTAATAAAGTTATTATTATTCTGAGATTTTCTTTTTTGGAAAGGCTCTTAACCATGAATTAAATTTCTCTAACAGACATAAAGCTGTTCAAATTATTTCTTTTTGAGTGAGCATTGATAGTTTGAGACTTTCAAGAAATATCTATATCTGTCTATATATCTATGTATATATGCTATTTATATACATGTTTTCAGCTTGTTGCATAAATTTGTTCATAAGATTTATTATTATTACTATTATTTTTTTTTTGAGTTGGAGTCTCACTCTGTCGCCCAGACTGGAGTGCAGTGGCCGCTTCCGGCCACTGCAGCCTCGACCTGCTGGGCTCTGGCAATCCTTCCACCTCAGCCTTCCAAGTAGCCAGAATTACAGGCATGTGCTACCACGCCCGGCTGATTTTTTGATTTATTGTAGAGATGAGGTCTCGCTGCCCAGGCGGGTCTCGAACCCGCGGGCTCAGGCAATCCACTCACCTCAGCCTCCCAAAGGCGCAGGATTACAGGCTGAGCCACCGAGCCCGGCAAGATTTATTATTTAATATCTATAGTCTACATTGATGTCACTTCTCTCATTCCTATTATTGTTAATTTGTTTCCTCTGTTTTTATTTCCAGGTTGTCTGAATAAAGTTCATCACTTTAAGAAAAATAATGTTTTAAATTGACAGATAAGCCAGGTTCCATGACTCAGCCTATAATTCCAGCACTTTGGGAGGCCGAGGCAGGTGGATTGCCTGAGCCCATGGGTTCGAGACCAGCTCGGGCAACTTGGCGAGACCTCGTCTCTACAATTTGTAAAATCAATTAGCCAGACATGGTAATGCACGCCTGTAGTTTCTGCTACTTGGAAGACTGAGGCGGAAAGATCACCTGAGCCCAACAGTTTGACGCTGGGGTGGCCATGAGTGTGCCACAGCACTCCAGCCTGGGCAACAGAGTGAGACTCCTACTCAAATAAATAAGTAAATAAATAAATTGACAGAAAAATTATATCTATTTATCATGCATAACAGGATCCTTTGAAGTATAAATACATTTTGGAATCACCAAATTTAGCTAACTAACAAATGTATTACCTCACATAGCTATCATCTTTGTGTTGTAAACATTTAACATCCACTGCCTTAGCATTTTTCAAGAAAATCAATTTTGTAGGTCATTCAAAGAGCCCTCTTTTGCTCTATTTGATTTTTCTCTATAACTTTCCTTTTTTCAATTTTATTAATTTCTATTTAGGTGATTGCTATTTTACTTCAGTTGCTTTTTCTGGTCTTTCTTGGTCTTCCAGTCTCTTAAAATGGAAACTCAGATAATTGGTTTTATAAAGGATGACCCAAAATCCCCAAAATTATCATTTGAAGGGTAGGCCTGTTGAAGAACAAGCCTCTCCTACTAGGTAAGTGTTCTAAGAACCCATCAACATCAGTGTAACTAGTGTTGTTATGAAAGGCTGCATTCAACTTCAGTGAATTTTATTTTTGGAGATTCTTTCAACGTGTTTGTCCATTTCATGATGAGTGATTTACAAGCACACCTGCCTATACCACAGAGTGTTCAGCAATTTTTTTTTAGCCATAAACAGCTTGACTCCTGTGTCCCATTCTCCCTATTCACCTGATCTTTACTCCAAGGAACATTTTTTTGCTTGTTTCCTCAGATGAAAAAACGCCTCAAAGGGAAATGTTTTGCAAACGTAGAAAAGATGAAACAAGAAACGGCAAAAGCACTAAAAGTCACCAACATTGTTGTAGGGGGTCAGCCCCTGCAGAGAGATTTAGGGGGTTCCTTGGGAGGTGTGGCAGCGACGGCGATTCTGTAGGGATAGATATTAACAGAAAGAAAGAAAGAGGGGAGAAAGAAAGAGACTGGACTCTGTCTAGTGCAGAAGCCATTAAATGGGATGAACCGTAAGCCTTTTATCCCAAATTTTCACAGGTTAAATCACAAGACTTTCACGAGAACACAAAGCCAGGTGGGTGAGGGGCATCCCCCACCCACCAGGCATTTCCTCAAGCATGAGGAAGGGCAATCCCAATCAAATAACAAGACATTTACATGAACACAAAGTCAGGTGGGTGAGGGGAGTCCCCACCCACCAGGCCTTTCCTCAAGCATGAGGAAGGGCAATCCCAAAATTATCTCACTGTTCCTCATGCTTGGTTAATAGTCCTCAAAAGCAATACAACAATTTCTGACATCATAATATTCCAATGATCAATAACTTTTAACACTTATGCATACACAACACCTAATGACTAATTTAAATCTTAATTCCTTTCTATTTTACGCTGATTCTACCTACACTATAGAAACTCTTAATTATAGCCCAAACCAGTTCCTAAAGAATGTGGCCCAGTCAAAAGATCATGCTGGGCTGTTTCTAGGAAGAATTGATTACAATCTCTTAACAAAATGGCTGTTCTAAAATCCTATATATCTATTTTAACTTCTATAAAAGTTTCTAATTCCTAATTCTAATATATAAAGCTGAACATCAGCAATAAAACTTCTAAAAATAAAACACAAATATAAACTGTAAATTGTATTAAAGCCAAAACTGCAAATGTAGAAAATGGAAACAATGAAATTTCTAAACTTAGCTGTATTCTTATTAAACCTCAAAATACCATGTTTGATCAGGTTTGAACAAGCATAATTCACAGATGTAGCATAACCCATTCTACGATACTTTCCATGAATAAAATAAATTCAATTCCTATAATAAGTAGAAAAACCCTACACTAACAGTAGCTAAAAACTAGTTTAAAAGAATGCAGCCCAGTCGAAAGTACATGCTGGACCCTTAGGAATGTGGCCCAGCCCAAATTTCATGCTGGGCCATTTCTGGTAACTCTAGATAATCATCTATGCCATCTAAAGCTGAAAACAGCTCTCCATATGTGTATACTAATTTTAAAAATATACTTTTAAGTCTTATAAAGAAGCTTGTACTGTATAGAAGGCTCCCAATGTGACCTGAGTTTGAATTATATCTAATACCTACGCCGAAACCGCAGTTCATGGGAAACAGGAACAATGAGTTTCTAGAGTGAGTCATGCCTGTCACAGTCACAGAGCCTTCAGCTGAGATAGGCAGAGATCCTTTTGGCTAAAATGAAAAAGGGAGGAGGGAATAGGTCAACAGCTCCCGAATGCATCCTGGTGGTCTCGGGGTCCACGGCCCACCTTGATCCCTAAAGTTCGGGTGGGCCTCCATGGCTGGCTCCCAGCAATTGACGAGTTCAAAAACTGTTTTGAGCTGGGGAAAAAAGTGTCTTTATAGGTTTATTGCATTAAATGGCAAGTACTTTGAAGGTGACTGAAATTCAAGCATGTAAGGATAAATACACAATTTTTTATAAATAAACTCTGGTTTTGGGGGGCTTTGTAAACTTTCTTGTGTAATATAGTGCTATAATTTTTCTTTTACGTACTCTCTTATTGCATCCCAGATTTTGACAAGCTCTATTTGCTTTTTCATTCCATTTAAAATATCTTTTAATTGCCCTTTGGATTTTTTTTCTTTGATCCACTGGTTATTTAGAAGTGTTTAATTCACTGAAGTATGAAAATTTTAGTGTTACCTTTCTGTTATTGGCTTAATTCTAATGTGTACAGTGAATTTACTTTGTGAATCCAATTTTCTTTAATTTCTTGAGACCCTTCTATGCACTAAAATGATCTATATATATGGTTAACATTTATATAAAGTAAAAACACATATTACTGTTGTTCAGTGGAGTGTCCTAGAATAATCAACTAAAATTGTGTGATATTATCACTGTAGTTTTTATGTTCTTAGTGACCTTTTAACTCTAGCAATGATTGAAGGAGAGGTGTTGAAAGCTCCTTACTATAACTGTGGACCAGTTTAATTTTCTTTGCAATTCTATCAGTTTCTTTCCTGTATCTTGAAGGTCTTTGTTAGCTTCATTAACATTAAGAATTCTTGGAGTTCCGGTAAGATGGCAACGGCATAGGTGGATTTGCGAGATTCTCTGAACATGATTTCCCCAAAAAGACTCTTACCTTTCTTCCCACACCCCACTGCCCACCGCCAGCAGCACTGGTCCGAGGCCTGGGGACCTTCTCCCATGCAGGGCCAGATTGCGGCCCCGGGTGCTGCTGCTCCACTATCCGTGACTCCCGCCTGCACAGGAGTTCCAGGTCTCGGGCCCCTCCCTGGCTTCGTCTCACCCAGCACCCAGCACCAAGCTGCTGGTCACCCAGGGAGGATCTGAGCATGCGCCCCTCAGAGATACCGATCACATTTCTGGCTGAAGTACCCTGTGAGGGGCCCAGGGCCACCCTCACTGCCCACCACCTGCCCTTTGGAGCTTTGGCACTCTGGAGCTCTGGGCCCACCCTGGCTGGGGCACACAGTGCATGACTCCATGCTTGTTTAAGGGAACAGCATATCTTAAGGAGGTGCTAATCGGAGGAGGGAACTCCTGACCCCCTCCTCCACCCCAGCCCGCTGGTGGCACCCCAGATACAGCGCCTAGCTGTGCAGCTGATCCCCCGGGGCCTCTCACCACCACAGTTCACCATAGTGGATTGCTTAGGGACCCAGATGAGCAGAGAGAAAAGATCTGTGAAAGTGAAGCTGCCACCTTGGCCATTCTCCAGGCAGAGATTCACATTGCCCTGCCCACCTATCAACAGCCTCCACCTCAGTTCCTAAAGTAACGTCATTAAACAGGAGACAAAGCTCCTCCTCTACCTGAATCAGACAAAGGCAACTAAGTCTTGCAGACCTCCCAGGCAGCAGGCTAAAAAAAACAAACCCAAGCTGCGAGTAAATCTAGCTGCCTGCATCAAAAACAAAGGGGAGAGGCTGGTGATCAGAGCTGAAGAAACATGAGACACTCAGGAAATATTCCAGAGCTAGTCTGATCTCTTATTTTGACTTTTGATTTTATCATTTTGACTGCTTGTTCTGCTCACTTTTATTTTCTTTCTGACTTACACTGTTTCATGATTTTATTGGTCTGTCTTTGTGTAGCTGCCAGTATTCTTTAGGGAATTTTGCTCACGTGTTTTTTTCACTTCTCTCCGGCCTTGTGTCTCTTTTTCACCTGTTAGTCAGTATGCATGTCTCTTTCCCCTCTCACTCTCCTCTCTTTCAAACTTCCTATTGACCCCCCTCCTCCATTATTTTCCTCTTTTGTACCTCCTTTTGATCCAGGGACCAAACCTAAAAACCGCTGCACAGACAGATTGCAAAGCAGTGGGAAATAGGTTCCAGTGTGCTCATACACCTGTTGGTGGATGCTGGAATCAGCATATAGATTCTAAATCACAGCTGCCTCCTCAATTAAACCTCAAAACTGCAAAAAGTACAGCCTACAGGCCACACTCCAACCTCAAAAGTGAACAAAGCCAGAGGACCCTCATAAGGAAGAAAAGGAGTTTGCACAACTGAAACAAAAGCAACCCCACCTTCCCTGAAAAATAGAATTAAAGAAGGGGAGGGAAAGGGGAAGAGAGAGAAAAATCTACACAAATGAAGAAAAACCAAAACAAGAATATGGGTCTCTCCCAGACCCTGGGAGGGCAGACACTGACTTTGGGATGCAAACAATGAAGAGGTCCCAGATTGACTGGTCCCAAACTATAAACATAGATAGCAAGACATTAATGGAGAGATTAGAAAGAATTGAGGAGAGATAAGAATAAACTAGGAAGGAGCTGATATCTGAGATAACAGTAACAAAGAATACTGTGAGTGAAACAAATAACAAACTGATAAGCATGGAAAGCAGAATTACCCAAGCAGAAGGAAGAATCTCAGAGCTTGAGGACCAAAAAATAGAACTAACCCAAACTCTTAAAAACACAGAAAACAAGCTCCAAAAGACAGAACAAAACCTTTAAGAGAGGAGTGATTACTTCAAGAGATCGAACCTAAGAGTAATTGGCCTTCCTGAGGCAGAAAGAGAGACAGAGACCACACCGAACAAACTTTCCATGAGATCATTCAAGAAAACATCCCTTATATAATCAGTGACGCAAAAATTCAAACACAAGAGATCAGAGAACCCCTGCAAGATAACAAATGAGAACACCAACTCCTAGACATAATAATTTGCCTAAACAAGTAGGCATAAAAAAAAATCCTAAAGGCAGCAAGAGAAAAAGGCCAGATCACCTACCACGGAAGACCAATTAAAATAGCAGCAGATTTATCTATAAAAACCTAGCAGGCTAGGAGAGTTTGGAGGAAAAATAATAAACACGAACCAACCCTCAAACCAAAGAAAAAAAAAAAACCAAGTGGAAAAACAACAACTCTATAAGAACTCTATGATAGGGATGAACTCTCACATTTCAATAATTAGCCTGAATGTGAATGGACTAAATGCACCACTAAAAAGACATAGAATGGCAAAAAGGATAAAATATCACCAGGCAACAATATACTCCCTCCAAGAGACCCATCTCACTAGAAAGGACATGCACAAACTCAAAGCAAGAGGATGGAAAATAAGTTTTCAGGCTAATGGAACAAAAAAGAAAAGAGGAGTCACAATCCTAATTTCACTGCATGGAATGTATTCTAAGATTGACCACATACTTGACCATAAATCAAGCATAAGAAAATTTAAAATGACTGAAATTTTACCATACACCTTCATGGACCACAGTGGAATAAATATAAACATTAACACCAACAAGATCCCCCTAAAACCCACAAAGACATGGACACTAAACAGCATGTTGCTAAACAACTCCTGGGTCAATGACAAAATCAAAACAGAGATTAAAAGATATCTGGAAACTAATGAAAATGAAGAAACATCTTACCAAAAATCTCTGGGATGCCATGAAAGCTGTAGTAAGAGGCAAATTTATATCCCTACAAACGCACATGAAGAAAATGGAAGGATCACAAATTAACAGCCTAACAAGTCACCTAAGGAAACTGGAGAAGCAAGACCACAAAAACCCTAATTTCAACAGAAGAATCCTGATCACCAAAATAAAAGCCCAAATCCAGGACATAGAAGACAAAAAGATAATACAAAAAATCAATGAAACAAAAAGCTGGTTCTTCAAAAGGGTAAACAAGATCGATGGTTCCCTAGCTAGACTGACCAAGAAAAAGAGAGAGAAAACCCAAATAAGCACAATCAGAAACACAAAAGATGAAGTCACACCTGACCCTGAAGAAATACAAAAGATCATTAGAGACTACTATGTACACTTGTATGGAAACAAACTTGAAAACCTTAAGGAAATGGAGGACTTTCTGTCATTACACAACCTGCCTAGGTTGAAACAAGAAGAAATTGAGACCCTAAATAGACCAATAACACACAAGGAAATTCACTATGTAATAAGAAAACTACCTACAAAAAAAAGGCCTGGCCCAGATAGTTTTCCAGCAGAATTCTACAAGACATTTAAGGAGGAGCTGATTCCAATCCTACTGAAGGTATTCCAGGTGATTGAGAAAGATGGAATTCTCCCCAAATCATTTTACGAAGCTAACATCACATTGATACCTAAGCAAGGTAAAGACCCAACAAAGAAAGAGAACTACAGGCCAATATATTTGATGAACATAGATGCTAAAATTCTCAACAAGATCCTATCAAACCGGATTCAACAATACATCTCAAAATCATCCATCATGACCAAGTAGGCTTCATCCCCTGGAAGCCAGACTGGTTCAACATTCGTAAAACCATAAATGTAATTAAATACATCAACAGATGGCAAAACAAAAACCACATGATTATATCATTAGATGCAGAAAAAGCTTTTGATAAAATCCAGCACCCATTCTCAATAAAAACACTCAAACATCTAGGCATATGGGTAACATACCTCAAAATAGTAAAAGCCATCTACGAGAAACCCATAGCCAGCATACTCCTAAATGGACAAAAATTGGAACCATTTCCCCTGAAAACTGGAACAAGACAAGGATGCCCACTCTCCCCCCTCCTATTCAAAATATATTGGAAGTCCTGACTAGAGCAATCAGAGAAGAGAAGGCAATCGGGGGTATCCAAATAGGAAGAGAGGAAGTCACGTTATCTCTGTTTGCAGATGACATGGTTGTGTACCTTGAAAATCCAAGAGAATCTGTCAGAAACCTCCTTACACTAATAAAAGATTTTGGCAAAATCTCAGGATATAAAATAAATGTTCAATAGACAATCGCATTTCTTTACACCAATAATAAGCAAACAGAAATCCAAATAAAAAGTACAGTTCCATTCACAATAGCCACAAAAAAAAAAAAGAAATACCTTGGCATCTTCCTAACTAGAGACAAGAAAGATCTTTACAATGAAAACTGCAAAACACTGCTCAAAGAAATCAAAGATGATACAAACAAGTGGAAAAATATCTCATGCTCATGGACTGGAATAATCAACTTTGTGAAGATATCCATCTTACCTAAGGCAATCTACAGATTCAATGCAATACCAATCAAATTACGAGCAACATTCTTCTCAGACCTAGAAAAAACAACACAAGAATTCATATGGAAACACAAACGACCAAGAATAGCCAGAACGATCCTCAGCAAAAAAAAAAAGCAGGCTGTATCACATTACCAGATTTCAAACTTTACTATAAAGCTACAATCATCATAACAGCTTGCTATTGGTATAGGAACTGGTGTATAGATCAATGGAATAGAATTGAGATTCCAGAAGCAAAACCTCAATTTCTCAGCCAACTCATTTTTGACAAAGCATCCACCACCTACTACTGGGGAGAGGAGAACCTATTCAGTAAATGGTGCTGGGAAAACTGGCTGACCACATGCAGAAAACTGAAACAGGACCCCTATCTATCCCCATACACAAAAATTAACTCCAAATGGATCAGAGACCTAAATGTAAAACCTCAAACCATAAGTACCTTAGAAAATGAAAGACATACCCTCATGGAAATTGGAACTGGCATTCAATTCCTGAACAAAACCCGAAACCCACAGGACATAAGAGATAAGATAGACAAGTGGGGTCTCATTAAACTGACAAGCTTCTGCAAAGCCAAAGAAACCATCAAGAGAGACAGGGAGACAGCCTACAGACTGGGAAAAAGTATTTGCCAACTCCAGGTCTGAGAAAGGCTTAACATCTTGGATCTACAAGGAACTCAAATGTGCTGAGAAGAAAAAAACAAACAAACCCATTATAAAATGGGCAAAAGATATGAACAGACACTTCATGAAGGAAGACACATGAAGAAATGTTCAACCTCACTAATCATCACGGAAATGCAAATCAAAACCACACTGAGATACCACCTAACTCCAGTCAGAATGGCAATTATCAATAACTCAAAAAACATCAGTTGCTGGAGAGGGTGTGGCGAAAAGGGAACACTTCTACACTGTTGGTGGGAGTGCAAACTAGTGCAAACTCTGTGGGAAGCAGTATGGCGATTCCTAAAAGCTCTAAATATCGACCTCCCATATGACGCCGCAATCCCCCTACTGGGAATATACCCCGAAGAACTCAAATCACTCTATAAAAAAGATACTGCACACATATGTTTATCGCAGCATTGTTCACAATAGCAAGAACCTGGAAGCAACCATGCTGTCCTTCAAAAGAGGACTGGATTTAAAAATGTGATACATATACACGATGGAATTCTACACAGCCATAAAAAAGAACAAAATCATGAATTTCACAGCAACCTGGATGGAACTAGAGTCTATAATACTGAGTGACCTCTCACAGAAACAAAGATTGAGTATCACGTGTTCTCACTCATATAGTGGACCTTGATCATCCAACTATTACCATAAGAAAATGACTGACAGTGGTGGGAAACTATGGGGGTGGAGGGAGGAGAAGGGGATGGGATTAAAGGTAGTAAACATCTGTCTGGGGATGGTGAGACACCTCTTATTAACAAGGGTGCCTGAACGAAGCATATTTGTAT
>JAPVLO010004641.1:0-80778 GCA_027257055.1 Cephalopachus bancanus | reverse complement strand
ATTAAGGTCTTACTTATTCCCTTTGAGAATGACCTAAATTTTTTCAGATGTCTGCTTAGAACCTTGTTTAGATTTGTACACAAACACACATATACACTGTCTACTGAAAAACAAAGAAAATTTTTGAAAGTCAGCCTACACTTTTGGTTTTGACTGACTAATCATGCTTCTAATTGATCAGTTCTTTTGGCTGGATAACAACGTACTGATGTTACAAGGTATTCCTGGAATGTAAACTAGAAGGCATTAAACTTCAAAACATCCCCAAAGGCGCTCAAAATAAAGAGATAAGCATTTGTCATGAACACAAGAAGTCTGCCCCAATGATACTTATTTATTTATCTCAGGAGAAGCTATGTATCTTTGGGAGGTAATATTTATTTTAAAGAAATCAAAGTACAAGTTAAATTACTAACTATACATTGACATAGATAATTGATTGACAATTATGTCACATAGATATGAAATAAAGCTCACTTGTGAGAAGACTCTACAAAAAAATACAAGTATGGAAAATAAATTCCAATGGAAAATTTTTGTAAATGTATAACAAAACTATTCTTAGAAATCAATAGACCAAAGAGAGGGAAAAGACCTCTGGATGACAGCAGGACATCTTTGCCAACAATACATCCGTCTCTTTAGGAATATTTGACAGTACTGACTTATGGAAAAAAGGTAATATTTCATTATTCTTTCATTTATCCTTGTAAATTACGTATGAGTTAATTTTATGCCAACATATTGAAGACAAAGGACATATAAAGATACTAAATGAGTTGTTCACAATTTGCTAATAGATTTCCTATATGAGGAAAAAGAGCAACAGTACTGTTATCACAAGAACAAAAACTGTTTTGTCTTCACTGTATAATACTGAACTGTGTAACTATGATCACTTCAGTAAACCTTTCCCTTTCACAGCTCCTGCATACCCAAGCAGTGCCTAAGTAGAAAAATGGAAAAGAAAAAAGAGTTGAAATATGGCAATCATATTTTAGGAATGCCTACTGTAGAGTGAGGGATGAAGGGCAGTGATATGAAATATTTTCTTGAAAATACTTTGTATAAAATAGGAAAAAGAGAAAATAGGTGAAGCAAAGGTAAAAAATCTAGGTAATGTTAGGATCTGGGCAATAGGGATATGGGGTCATTACATAATTATCTGGAGTTAGTATATATTTGAAATTTTTCATTTAAAAAAGAGTACCCCAGCATGGCTCAGTGGCTCAGCCTGTAATCCTGCACTTTGGGAGGCTGAGGTGAGTGGATTGCCTGAGCCCGCGGGTTCGAGACCCACCTGGGCAACTTGGTGAGACCTCATCTCTACAATAAATTTAAAAAAAAATTAGCCGGGCATGATAGCGTGTTCCTGTAGTTCCGATTTCTTGGAAGGCTGAGCCAGAAGAATCGCTGGAGCCCAGCAGGTCAAGGCTGTGGTGGCCAGGAGCGGCCACTGCACTCCTGTCCAGGTGACAGAGCGAAACTCCAACTCAAAAAAACCAAACCAAAACAAAAAAGAGTACCCCACATTTAGTAACACCATGTAAATATCTTCAAGGGACTAAGAAGGCAAGGGACTTGGGTGTCTGAGTTTCCTTATATACTTGTAGACCCTGTTCTGTTCTTGGCCCTGAATTCAGCTGGCAGATCACATCCACCAACACTGTTTCTGACCTCCTGCCTTCGCCCGCCACAGCAAGCTCAAATCAGATGAGTACCATTGCTCCCTTGCTCAAGTGTCCACAGAAGGTCAGAATTAAGACTTCGGGTCACTGATTGAGATGGGGTGGGATGGGCTGAGCTGAAGAGAGCCATCAAATCTTACTTTCATAATTCTTGCACTTCACTGACTCTGCCTAAGATTAGGTCAGTTTGACTCGCTTATAACCACAAAAGCTACTTCTTGACTAAGGATCATGGCTTGCTTCATAACAATGTCATTTTCAATTTTAATTCAACTTTATTCTATAATCTAATGTTGAATTTCTTTATTGCCTTAAGGTATAAAACATAAATTAAATATAAATCATAATACCTGTTTCCATTTTTAAAAATTAGATTTTAATGTTCTCAGTACCAATATTCTCACTATATACACAGTATTTTCACAAATCTTAAATTTCAAAAAGCAAAATTTTTCTTATTTAAGAAATATGAAGTGCTATAAAATCAAAATTTTCCTGAAAAAATGAAATATTACACTTTAACAAAATTAATATATGTAAAGTGGCAGAATCTGTACATTTTTAAAATCAGCACCGAATTCAACATTATATAATTATTATATACAGTTTTAGAATCCATACAAAGACCAAAAAAGAAAGCAGTCTACTTATCATCTTTCTGGGACTATCATGTGTTCGGGCTTATGTATCAGAGCCATGGCTCTAATTGTTACCTCCCAGAAGCCTCTGGTTCACCAAGAGTCAAAAATAGGATACAGTGAAATTCTGGAGGGTAAAGATAGTCCCTCTGCAGGTTTCACTCCGCTGCCCTCCCTGGTAAAAGGACATGGCAAAGGTCTTGACCTTGAGTAATCTACCAAGAAAGGCTTAATGTTACTCGTTGCAGTATCCTATTTTGTGATATACTCATGTGTGTGGGGGGGGGTGTATACACACATATTTTTTCTTTTTGAAAAATGTCTGTTCTTGTTCTTTGCCCACTTTTTAATGGGGTTACTTTATTTTATTTTTGTCCAAAGCATTGATTTTAAACTTCTGGCCTCCACAACTGCAGGTGAATAAGTTTGTATTGTTTTAAGCCACTACAATTGTGACAATTTGTTACATCAGCCAAAGGAGAAATATAATGGGGATTGACTAGGTATTAATATCCATAATTTGTTTGAATTCTAAGAAATTTTCATATTAACTGTAGCCTAACTTTATTAATCTTCAAAGGAACACTGGCTTATTATTGTTGTTGTTATTATTATTATTTGGGTTGGTGTCTCACTCTGTTGCCCAGGCTGGAGTGCAAAGGTATGCTCACAGCCACCCCAGCATCAACCTGCTGGACCGCAGCAATCCTTCTGCCTCAGCCTTCCGTGTAACCAGAACTACAGGCACACTCTACCACACCTGGCTAATTTTTGATTTATTGTAGAGACAAGGTCTCACAAAGTTGCCCAGGCTGGTCTCAAACCTGTGGGCTCAGGGAATCCACTCACCTCAGCCTCCCAAAGTGATGGGACTACAGGCAATGAGCACAGCATGGTTTATTATTACACACATGATTAGATAGATAGATGGATGGATGGATAGATAGATAAATGATAGATAAAGATATAGATGTATAGCAAGCATGTTTTATGACTATCAAAGGTAAAGAAAAGAATTCAAAAGTGACAAGCAAGTCACACAAATCAGCTGCATAATTCAATGTAGTTTGCTTAGTGTTTGCAAATTTGCAAACTCCCCTTGAGTTCAACACTCAAGAATTTGAAAATACTTTTCTGGTTTTCCCGAATAGCCTTATCTAAGAAAGTCTCCCCTTTTATTCTCCATCACCATATGGTATCCTTATCTTGATAACATTTTCTTAGCTTACATATTAACACATGATTATTTCTGACTCCACTCACTCCATGTCTCTTTCACAACTTCATTCTAAAAGTCAAAATAATTCTAGAACAGAGTATATTAGTGCTTTAAGTGTCAGGCAATAATAATGAGTTAGGACAGTTGTAAGGTCGTGAGAGACATACTACAGGTTATTTACTGTGAAAGTTCAAAGCTTACACTCTCCATTTGAATCCAACTATTCACTCATCAGAAAATACAATGTGTGCTTGTTTTGTGCCAAGCAATGTTGCAGCCTTTAGGACAGAGAGATAAAACACCCAGTTCTTTCACTCAAGGAGCTGGGGAACATAGATAAGTAAGTCTAATTTCAATACAGTGGGTTCCTGTCATCTTCCAAACCACTTGGCACTGCTTACAGGATCCTTCATGACCTGAACCTTTCTATGCTCTCAGCCCTCTAATGAAAACTAAAGGATCAGGGAGTACTTTATGGGGAAGATGATAAACAAGAAAGGAGGAAGGGCAAGGAAGGGTTAGTGTATATGTCTGTGTGAAGGAAGCCAGAAGGAAGGGGAAAGGTATGGATATGGCAAATGAAGTGACACGTGAACACACTGAAGAAGAGATCAAGGCAGGGACTGGATATTGTAAATAGTGTGGTATAGCAAGCATGAGTTGAAAATGGAAAATAAAGTCAGAGGGGTAATTATGAGAAATCTTTTAACTACATAAGGAATACAATTTGATCCTACAGGTGACAGACCACCGCTACTAAAAGGCTTTAATCAGGGAGGAGACACAAACCAGACACTCATTTCAGAAAGATAACTCAAACAGGGCGGCAGTGTAAATGGTCAGCTTGGTGGTCAAGAGATGTGGTAAGAGATTCTTAATAAGCTGCAGGAAAGGCATGACAGGACATGAGGTAAGAGTGTAGTGAGGCTGCTGTGCATAGGAGCACTCCATGAAGATCTGAGCAGATGATAGCGATGAGAAGGATTTTGCTTCTTAGGGCATGGAATTAATGAAACTTGGTGGCTAACTAGTTGTGAGGAGGAACAATGAGGAAGGGTTTAGATGGCTCCAGCATTCATGCTTGGAATTAAAAATCATTTCACTAACTCAAAATACGAAGAGTGACCATTTGTGGAATAATTATAACAAGCCAGGCATATAATCGAATTTCATCCATGCAATTCAAAAAGTAACAATTTCATTTTTCCTTGGAGAATACTAAGACTCAGAAATCTTTGTAACTTGTCCAAGGTCACAAAGCACAGGTAGGGTTTGAAACTCTATTCAGCCTGCCTTCCTAGTCATCTCCTATAGAACAAAGAAATGGCAAAGAATTTCCTGCCATCATCCTGGAAGAACAGGCTGGAAGAAAAGACCAGACGACATGTTGCTCATTTTCCCCCCCTTAAAAACAACAGTCAGGCAACCCCTTTGGGTCCCCTCCCACTGTGGGAACTTCTCTGTCCTTTCAATAAATCTGGCTATCTCAAAAAACAAAACAAAACAAAAAAAACAGCCAGGGTGCTGCACTGTTGCATCTTAGCTTGTGCATTCTTTAGAGGTGAGCAAGAAAGGGGACATAAAGGTGCTGGTAAATAATAATAATGATTTTGCTTACTAATTTGGGTCCCTGCAAATAGACATCTTCAGAGAACAAAGTATTTCTAATATATATAATTTTATATGGCATTATATTAAAAGTATTATATTACACATGGGAAATTGAGAATTTTTTTTGTCTTAATTGTAATAACAAAGATCACAGTGATTTCAGAAATTATTTGTGTAGGCTGTCACATACACTTTAACTGTAAATCAGTGATATTGGTTAATGGACACATTAAAAGCTTCACCATGCATTTAGTATTTTCAGACTGTACCAGAGACTGGAACAATGCATTAGCTTCATTCCCTTGGCACAAGCTCTTTTGCTCTGTAACCATAAATGACTTTGTACAAGACACATACATAATGGGAAATTTCGAAACAAAATAATTCTCTTGTTTTGTATTAGTCACCACAAAGCTAAAATATTCCTACAATCTAAATTTTCCATTACACCATAATCACACATAAGGAATGGAAAAGTTATTTGAATATGCTAGAAACTTAAACAGAAACATGAGAATGATACCCAAAATGTTCTTGAAGCCCTCTTAATAGTGTTTAAAACCTTTCTCTAAATTGCCTGCTAGGCATCATTAGAATATCTTGCCATCACTTCAAATTCACAATGTCTTGACCTGAAGTCATCTTTTCACTTCTCCTATTCCGGCCCCACACATCTGCTTTTATTATCATTTTGTACCCTTAATTAAAGGTATAATTTATTTCCCAATCCTTCTAGTTCAGTAACTGCATTAGCTTTTTCCTCTCCTTCTCCCCTTCCTGTGGCCACAGCTCTGCAGCCTTTCTGCACGAAGTGTTGCATCCAGTCCTTCCTTCCCTCCCACTGCAGACAACCTGGTATGTGCCTCTATGCTGTTTTCCCCAGACATTTTGGCAGTGCCCAAGGTGATCTTCCTGTCAAACCCATCATACTTGTCAAATGCATTTGATAGGAAGCTTCCAGAGGGGGGCTCACATGAGCATTTAAAAAATTTCTGACCAGGTAGTAAATATTTGTCATACAAAATTAAAAATGTATTTAGAATGAAACGCATCTCTCCCTCCTAAGCTTACCCTAGCTACCAACCTCCCTTCTTGAAGGCAAATATTTGTCAACTTCTTGTTTATCTCTCCAGAAATAGTCTTATCTATCCATGACATCATTTGCTCTTTTGAGATTTAAATGCACTTGTGTGTGCACACCTAGGAACACACATGGTAACATTTTATACATGCATACTGTTCCACATCTGGCTGTTCCCACTGAATAAAACTTGGAATTCAATACGTATTGATTAATCCTTTCAATGGTTGCATAGCATTCCATTGTGTGATATATTTCAAAACTCACTCTAATCAGCTTCTAATTTGTATGTTAGATCTGTTTCCAATCTTTTGCTATTACAATGTACAATCAATATTTTTTGTGCACATAAATGGTATATTTCACAACCCCTGCTAATTCTGGATGATAGAGGCAGGCATTTACACTGATGAATCTAAAGACTTGAAAAACTTTCTTTACAATCTGTAAAGCACATATCTTGATTTTGTGTTAAATATCAGGTAAAATCTTTTACAAGTTTATCCACAGTCATTTTGAGGATAGTCATGTCAGTCCTTGCTAGTGGGCATAACTTTACTTATCTTGAAAAGGCACAATCTAAAATATATTTATATGAACGCTTTTACCCGTACAAAAAAAAGTTCCCCAAACTGAATTCTTATGAAGGCCCCAAAGGGAGAAGAATTAACTGCCTGGTCCTGACAGCCTTTCTCATAATATGGATCTAACAAATAGGGAAGCTCTAATAATATTATTGAATAACTGGGAAAATCAATTTTGTTAGCGTCTTTATTGATAGAATTCTGAAAAAGAAAGTGACAAAGCTATGTGCAGATACCAGATCACAGAGGCCAAACATTCAGCTCATTTTCCTATCAACATGAGGTCTACAACACATAGAATATTGTGACTCTTCTCATCTGAAATATTAGTGATAGGCCTATGTGGCTTCTGATTACTCCCCCAGTAACTACCCACTGACAGACACTCATACTAAATAGCATTGTACTAGATTACTACAAAGCCTTAATTAAGTCTGTAAAGACATCTCATTTACAGAGATAAGAAGACCTACCAACTGATCTCTACAGACTGCATCACTGGACAATGCTTGTGTCTGGATCTGTGGAAGCCATCATTCAGTCTTGTTGGAAGGGTTCTTACCAAGTCCTGATGTCAAGAAGGTCAGGGTTGTTGTGTAGCCACATTTTTCTAAGATGTCAGTTCTCTTCAATCATTTCCTACTACTCATCTGTTTAATTCCAAGATATAAAGGCAAATTTCTGCCTTGAGTTCCACACTTGTGGGAGTAGCTTAATGGAAGATTCTGAGAGTATCCTAATACAGCTGGCTGACCCTCCACCCCAAATGTGGGAGACCTGCTCCAGTGGGGTCGGGCCCAAAGGGGAGGTGAGAGAAGCGGCGATAGACAGAGACCACACACCTTCGATGAGGATGGCAATCACTGCAAAACTTTATTGCTCATGAGGCTATATTTATAACACTCTTTTTGGCATAATCTTAACATTGCATGTATATTTTTCCAACTAGTTACAATTTAAAACAACAAGTGATATCCAAAACCCCTTCAGTTGATTTTTAATCTTTAATGATCTAAACAAAAATGTCTATTATTTATGCTAACCTTTAACTTTATAATGCTTATATATCTATTTAATATTTTACAACTGTAGCAACAAATATTGGCTTATAGCCCTAAGGTGTGAAACCTGCTGATGTAAGGCAAGTCTTTTTTACTTCCTTTAAGGGATGTTTTGTAACTTCTCTATTCCATCTTAACTTCTCTATTCTATCTTATAAATCTTATTCTATACTTTAACTCTATTTAAATTTTTATATCTATAATTTTTTCTATTTCTATTATTTATCTTACTTATACTTTATATCATCTAAGATTTATATACTATTTATTAACCAACACCATATCTGTGTCCTGCTTCACACTTACTTTCTTTTTCTGTTCCCACAGGATTTTAGCCTTTTCAGACATACTCAGAGGTCCACTACACTTTATCTGCTCCCAGGTAGAAACCTCACTGGCTCTGATCCTGCATCCATTTATCCAAAACCATCTAGCAAAATTCTTATCATAAACACCAGTATATGGTAAAAATAGGTCAAACCAATCTAAATTCTGCATACTACTTTTCCCTCTAAGCACCCACCATATTCTATCATTAATTTTATATCCAACATAATTATTGATTTTCAGCATAAAAATAATTTGTCTATATAATTTAATATCTCTAGCTCTTCTATGAGGAAAAGGTGGAATAGTGAAACTATTTTCTACAAAATAATTAAACTGTTTAATGTTTCTCTAGAATGGCCTGTCCTGCTGTGTTCAGTTCTGGGAAAGATTTCTTTACGTTCTCATACAAGGGTGAAACAAGTATTGTCTCAGCTGGGTGGGGGGAGAGAAACAGAAATCTGCCTTATTTTGGTTAGAGGATTGTTTAAAAAAATATCATTAACTAATGACCTTTGGACATCATGTCTAGTTTCGGTTGATCCATAGAATTGGGTTTCATTTAAAACAGAGTGTTTAATGGATTATGGTGACAGTGACAGCCTCAGTTCAGGACTATCTATCTAGAACACATGGAAGACCTCACACAGGAGCCTATGAGCAAAATGCATATTTATAACCAGCCTGAAGACCAACAGGTCATGCAGCATGTGGCCATTCACTGGGAGCTACAATATGGCAGGGGTACTTGGAAGGTCAATCCTTCATGATACAAGGTTAAAACTGGCCAAGCTTTTCATGTGGACAGCAGGCTTCCATTGGAAATCCACAGATGCATAAGGCTAAAGATCTCCTAAGGAAGCAAGCTTCATAAAACACTGGCATCCAGACTCAGATAAAAAAAAATTCCGGGGTTCCAGTAAGATGGCGATGGCATAGGTGGAATTGTGAGATTCTCGAAATGTTCCCAAAAAGACTCTTACTTTCCTTCCCCCATCCCCCTGCCCACCACCAGCCACACTGGTCCGAGGCCTGGGGACCCTGGGTCCCACGCAGGGCCGGATATTGTGACCCCCTCCTGCTGCTGCTCCACTATATGTGGCCCCCACCCATGCAGGAGTCTTGGGTCTCAGCTCCCTTCCTGGCTACATTGTCTCACCCAACACCCAGCACCAAGCTGCCAGTCACCCAGGTAGGCCTGGGTGCCTGATCCTCAGAGAAACTGGCTCCACTTCTGACTGAAGTACCTTGTGAGGGGCCCAGGGCCATTCTTGTTGCTCACGGCCTGCTCTTTGGAGCTCTGGAGCTCTGGGCCCACCCTGGCTGAGGCACCGAGAGTGTGACCCCATGATTGTGTAAGGGAACAGCATATCTTAAGGAGGAGCTGATCAGAGGCTCTCAGCTCCAGAGGAGGGAACTCCCGAGTCCCTCCTCCACCCCAGCCTACTGGTGGCACCCTGGATCAGCTGTGCAGCTGATCCCTGGTGCCTCCCACACTACCACAGCCCATCATAGTGGATCTCCCAGGGACCCAGATGAGCAGAGAGAAGGAATCCGTGAAAGAGGAGCTGCCACCTCAGCCATTCTCCAGGCAGAGATTTGCATTGCCCCGTGTACCTACGAGTAGCCTCCACCTCGGTTCCTAAGGTAACGTCGCTACACAGGAGACAAATCCCTTCCCCTATGCTGAATCAGATGCAGGCAAATAAGCATTGCAGACCTACCAGGCAACAGGCTAAAAGAACAAACCCAGGCTGTGAGTAAATCTAGCTGCCTGCAATGAAAGCAAAGGGGAGAGGCTGGAGATTAGAGCTGAAGAGACTTTAGACACTTAGGATAGATTCCAGAGGTAGTCTGATTTCTTTTTTTTTTTTTAGTTGTAGTCTCACTCTGTCACCCAGACTGGAGTGCAGTGGCTGCTCCCAGCCACCGCAGCCTTGACCTGCTGGGCTACAGTGATCTTTCTGCCTCAGGCTTCCAGGTGGCTAGAACTACAAGAGAACGCTACAACACCCAGCTAATTTTTAAATTTTTTGTAGAGATGAGGTCTCACCAAGTTGCCCAGGCAGGTCTCAAACCCACAGGCTCAGGCAATCCTAGTCTGATTTCTTATTTTGACTTTTGATTTTATCATTTTGATTGTTTGTTTTGCTCACTTTTGTTTGCTTTTTGACTTCCACTATCTGTTTGTGTTAGGGAAAATTCATCAAAGGCATGATTTTCTTGGTCTGTCTTTGTGTAGCTACCAGTATTCTTTAGGGAATTTTGTGTGTAATTTTTTTTCATTTCTCTCTGGCCTTGTGTCTCTTTTTCACCTGTCAGTTGGTATGTATGTCTGTTTTCCTTCTCACTCTTTTCTCTTTCTAACTTCCTATTGATCCCCCTTCCTCCATTATTTTCCTCTTTGGCACCTTCTTTTGTTCCAGGGATCAAACCTACAGCCCATAGCACAGACAGATTGTAAGTCAGTGGGAAATATATTCCAGTGTGCCCTTACACCTGTTGCTGGATGCAGGAATCAGCAGATAGATTCTGAATCACAACTTCCCCCTCAATTAAACCTCAAAACTGCGAAAAGTAGAGCCCACAGCCCACACTCCAACCTCAAAAGTGAGCAAAGCCAGAGGACCCTCATAAGGAAGAACAGGAAATTGCAAAAGCAACCCCACCTTCCCTGAAAAACAGAATTAAAGAAGGGGAGGGGAAGGGGGGAGAGAGAGAAATCTACACAAATGAAGAAAAACCAAAAGAAGAATGTGGGTCTCTTCCAGACCCCTGGGAGGGCAGACACTGAGAAAACTGATTTTGGAATGCAAACAATGAAGAGCCCCCAGAATGACTGGTCTCAAACTACAAAGCTAGATATCAAGACGTTAATGGAGCAATTAAAAAGAACTGAGGAGAGACAAGAAGAAACTAGGAAGGAGCTGATAACTGAGATAACAGTAATAAAGAATACTGTGAATGAAATAAATAACAAACTGATAAGCATGGAAAGCAGAATTAGCCAAGCAGAAGAAAGAATCTCAGAGCTTGAGGACCAAAATATGGAACTAACCCAAACTCTTAAAAACACAGAAAATAGCTGCGCTCAGTGGCTCAGTCTGTAATCCCCTGCCTTTGGGAGGCTAAGGTGAGTGGATTGCCTGAGCCCGTGGGTTCGAGACCCACCTGGGCAACAAGACCTCATCTCTACAATAGATCAAAAAATAAGCCAGGTATGGTAGCGCATGCCTGTAATTCCAGCTACTTGGAAGGCTAAGGCGGAAGCATCACTGGAGCCCAGCAGGTAGAGGCTGCAGTGCCCGGGAGTGGCAACTGCACTCCAGTCTGGGCGACAGAGTGAGACTCCAACTCAAAAAAAAACACAGAAAACAAGCTCAAAAAGACAGAACAAAACCTTCAAGAGATAAGCGATTAATTCGAGACTGAACATAAGAGTAATTGGCATTCCTGAGGCAGAAAGAGAGACAGAGACCACACAAGAACAAACTTTCCATGAGATTATTCAAGAAAATTTCCCTTATCTAATCAGTGATGCAAAAATTCAAACACAAGAGATTCAGAAAACTCCTGCAAGACAACAAGTGAGAAGACCAACTCCCAGACACATAGTAATTTGCCCAAACAAAGTAGGTATAAAAGAAAAAATCCTAAAGGCAGCAAGAGAAAAAGGCCAAATCACCTACCATGGAAGACCAATTAGAATAGCAACAGATTTATCTACAAAAACACTGCAGGCTAAGAGAGCTTGGAGCCCTATCTTCAAAGCCCTAAAAGATAATCAATTTCAACCAAGAATAACCAAGTTTAACCAAGAATAACTAAGTAGGCCAAGTTTAGATTCATCAGTGAGGGAGAATTAAAATCTTTCTCAGATATCCAATCCCTAAGAACTTGTGCTGCTACCAGAACACCTCTACATGAAACACTTAAGAAAGTACTAAACACAGAAGAAAAGGAAAAAAGAACAACGTTCTTCACAAGAGTACAGAAAAAAGAATAAAATACACATGAACCAACCCCCAAACCAAAAGAAAGATGAAAAAACAAGTGGAAGAACAACAACTCTATAAGAACTCTATGATAGAGATGAACTCTCACATTTCAATAATTAGCCTGAATGTGAATGGATTAAGCACACGACTGAAAAGACATAGAATGGCAAAATGGATAAAATATCACCAGGCAACAATATACTGCCTTCAAGAGACCCATCTCACTAGAAAGGACATTCACGGACTCAAAGTAAGAGGGTGGGAAACAAATTTTCAGGTGAATGGAACACAAAAGAAAGGAGGAGTCGCAATCCTAATTTCAGACAAAATACCATTTAAGCTACCACAAATTAAAAAAGATACAGAAGGCCATTACATAATGATAAATGGTTCACTCCATCAAAGAGAAATATCTATCCTAAACATATATGCACCCAATATAGGAGCACCAACTTTCACAAAGCAGCTTCTAGGAAAACTAAAACAGGATATTGACTCTAATACCATCATAACTGGGGACTTTAATACCCCACTCACAACCCTAGACAGATCATCAGGACAAAAAATGAGCAACGAGATTTGGAACCTCAATGTGACTCTTGAACAAATGGACTTAATTGATAACTACAGACCACTCCACCCAACAACCACAGAATATACATTCTACTCAGCACCGTATGGAACATACTCAAAGATCGGCCACATACTTGGCCATAAAGCAAGCATAAACAAATTTCAAAAGATTGAAATTTTGTTATGCACCTTCTCAGACCACAGTGAAATAAAAATAAACATCAACACCAACAAGCTTCCCCCCAAACACACAAAGACATGGAAGCTAAACAGCATGATACTAAACAACTCCTGGGTCACAAATGAAATCAAAACAGAGATTAAAAGATACCTGGAAGCAAATGGAAATGAAGAGACATCTTACCAAAATCTCTGGGATGCCATGAAAGCTGTAGTAAGAGGGTAATTCATATCCGTACAAATGCACATGAATAAAATGGAAGGATCACAAATCAACAGCCTAACAAGTCACCTTAGGAAGCTGGCAATGCAAGACCAGCAAAAAACTAAATGCAGCAGAAGAATACAGATCACCAAAATAAAAGCCCAAATCCGGGACATAGAAGAGAAAAAGATAATACAAAAAATCAATGAAACAAAAAGGTGGTTCTTTGAAAGGATAAACAAGATTGATGGTCCCTTAGCTAGACTGACCAAGAAAAAAAGAGAAAATGCCCAAATAAATATAATCAGAAACACAAAAGAGGAAGATACACCTGACCCCGAAGAAACACAAAAGATCATTAGAGACTACTATGCACACCTGTATGGAAACAAACTGGAAAACCTTAAGGAAATGGAAGACTTTCTGATATCACACAACCTGCCTAGGTTGAAACAAGAAAAATTGAAACCCTAAATAGACTAATAACAATGAAGGAAATTGTTACAAGAAAACTACCTACAAAAAAAAACCCTAGACCAGCAGAATTCTACAAGACATTTAAGGAGGAGCTGATACCAATCCTACTGAAAGAATTCCAGGTGATTGAGAAAAATGGAACCCTCCTCAATCATTCCATGAAGCCAACATCACATTGACACCCAAGCCAGGTAAAGATCCAACAAAGAAAGAGAACAACAGGCCAATCTCATTGATGAACATAGATGCTAAAATTCTCAACAAGATCCTAGCGAACCAGAATGAACAACACATCTCAAGAATCATCCATCATGACCAAGTAGGCTTCATCCCTGTGACACAAGGCTGGTTCTACATTTGCAAGACAATAAATGTAATTAAATACATCAACAGACATCAGAACAAAAACCACATGATTATATCATTAGATGCAGAAAAAGCTTTTGATAAAATCCAGCACCCCTTTTTGATAAAAACCCTTGAACACCTAGGCATACATGGAACATATCTCAAAACAGTAAAAACCAGCTATGAGAAACCCAAGACTAGCATACTCCTAAACAGACTAAAATTGGAACCATTTCCACTGAAAACTGGAACTGGAACAAGACAAGGATGCCCACTCTCTCCCCTCCTATTCAATATAGTATTGGTAGTCCTAGCTGGAGAAATCAGAAAAAAAGAAGACAATCAGGGGTATCCAAATAGGAAAAGAGGAAGTCAACTTATCCCTCTTTGCTGATGACATGATTGGGTACCTTGAAAACCCAAGAGAATCTATCAAAAGCCTCCCTGCACTGATAAATGACTTTGGCAACGTCTCAGCGTATAAAATAAATGTGCAAAAGACAATCGCATTTCTTTACACCAATAATAAACAAACAGAAACCAAAATAAAAACCACAATCCCATTCACAATAGCCACACAAAAAATATGAAATACCTTGGCATCTTCCTAACAAGAGATGTGAAAGACCTTTACAATGAAAACTACAAAACACTGCTCAAAGAAATCAAGGATGAAACAAACAAGTGGGAAAATAACCCATGCTCACGAATTGGAAGAATCAACATTATAAAGATGTCCATTCTACCTAAGGCAATCTACAGATTTAATGCAATACCCATCAGATTGCCAGCAACATTCTTCTCAGAGCTAGAAAAAACTAAACAGGAATTCAGATGAAAACACAATGACCAAGAATAGCCAGAACAATCCTCAGGAAACAAAAACAAAGCAGGAGGTATCACACTACCAGACTTCAAACTTTACTATAGAGCTACAATAATCAAAACAGCTTGGTATTGGTAGAGGAACAGGCAGATAGACCAATGGAATAGAATTGAGATTCCAGAAGCAAAACCTCAATTTCTCAACCAACTCATCTTCAACAAAGCCTCCACCACCCACCACTGGGGAGAGGAGAACCTATTCAGTAAATGGTGCTGGGAAAACTGGCTGACCTCATGCAGAACACTCAAACAAGACCCCTATCTATCCCCATATACAAAAATTAACTCTAAATGGATCAGAGACCTAAATGTAAAACCTCAACCCATAAGAACCTTAGAAAATGCGGGACACACCCTTATGGAAATTGGAACTGGCACCCAATTCCTGAACAAAACCCAAAACCCAAAACCCACAGGCCATAAGAGATAAGATAGACAAGTGGGACCTCATTAAACTGACAAGCTTCTGCAAAGTCAAAGAAACCATCAAGAGAGCAAGGAGACAGCCCACAGAATGGGAAAATGTATTTGCCACCTCCAGGTCTGACAAAAGCTTAACATCTTGGATCTACAAGGAACTCAAACGTGATGGAAAAAAAAAACAACCTCATTATAAAGTGAGCAAAAGATATGAACAGAAACTTCTCAAAGTAAGACATCTGAGCAGTCAACAGACACATGAAGAAATGTCCAACCTCACTAATCATCAAGGAGACACAAATCAAAACCACACTGAGATACCACCTAACTCCAGTCAGAATGGCAATTATCAATAACTCAAAAAATAACAGTTGCTGGAGAGGGTGTGGTGAAAAGGGAATACTTCTACACTGTTGGTGGGAGTGCAAACTAGTGCAAACTCTGTGAAAAACAGTGTGGCGATTCCTAAAAGCTCTAAATATCGACCTCCCATATGACCCCGCAATCCCCCTACTGGGAATATACACTGAAGAACACAAATCACTCTATAAAGAAGATACCTGCACATGTATGTTTATTGCAGCATTGTTCACAATAGCAAGAACCTGGAATCAACCATGCTGTCCATCAAAAGAGGTCTGGATTTTAAAAATGTGGTACATATACACAATGGAATACTATGAAGCCATAAAAAAGAACAAAATCATGAATTTTGCAGCAGCCTGGATGGAACTAGAGTCTATAATACTGAGTGACCTCTCACAGAAACAAAGATCTGAGTATCACATGTTTTCACTCATATAGTGGACCTTGAACATCTACCGTAATACTATAAGAAAAGGATTGACAGTGGTGGGAAACTATGGGGAGGGGGAGGAGAAGGGAGGCAGAATTAATGGTAGTAAATATCTGTCTGGGAATAGAGAGCCACCCCTTATCAACAAGGGTAACTTAACGAAACATATTTGTATACCTAACCCTTAACTCTACCCTACAATACCAAAATTTAAAAAAAAAATTATTAATAAAAAAAATTCCACACCATCACTGTATTTTAGCCTCAGAAATACTGGGATGAGGGCATGTTTGTGACAAAAAGCAGAAGATGCAGTCCCAGAGAGGTTTGTCTATGAAATCCTGAATGCTCTGGGCCTCAAGCTCTAAGAGGATTGTAATCCCTCCTCTGTTCTATAACCTGGGTCCCTGTGATGGCAGTTTCTAGTTCCTGGAGGGAGGTGATTCCTTAATTTTTATAACCTAAGAATCCTATTCCCAGGTCACATAATTTGAAGACAGGGACTTCTCCCTGAAAGCGGGCACCATATCCTTTTAAATATGCTTAAATTCAATAACAAGTTTTAAAAAAATTATGACTCAGTGGCCAATTCTTTTTACAGTACTGTACACCCAGAATCTATCATAATGTTGGATACATATAACAAGATTTCACTAAATATTTGCTAAATGAATGAATGAAGTCTAAGCGAAGCCCAGGAAGTGGCGGATGGGGTGGGGAATGGGTTGCTGTGGAACAGCCTAGGATGATAGAAAAAGTGCTGGAGGCAGCAGGTTGAAAGTTACTGATCAGGAGTGCCATGTTTTCCCTGAGTCATGGATCTGCAGCAAGACCAGGCACAGGGCACACGGTAATGTCAACCACAACAACTTATCATGACATCCTGCCTGAACTGCCAGGGACATAGCTGTTAGAATGATAAATCCCCTCCCCCAGCCGTTTGATAGTGTCTATCCAGATGATCATAGACACCTAGATGGAACTGATCTATGTGCTGGAACTCCATTGGTCTGGTTTTGCAAGCAATCCCAGGTTCCCAGAGCTCCAGAAATGGCAGCATACTCGGGGACATGGTCACTAGGTCTTGCATTGCTTTAGAAAGCCCATTTGAAAGATTGATGGAAGGCTACAAGTGAAGGTCAAGATAAAGGCACTGTTCTTTTGCCGCATCTTATCCCCATCCCAAGATTTCGGTCTAGCTACAAAAGGACTTCTTTCCCCCAGGACTTCCCCCCTAGGACTTTGGTTTGAGGTAACCCACAATAGCTTTTAAGAGCTATTTCTCTGGATTCGTCTTAGAAAAGATGCTATATCCAAAAATAAGATGATAAATATGAAACACCACAGAAACAATGATATTTTGTTTCTAAAAGCCCCTAATCTCTAAGGTAGAGAAAAAGGAATACAAATCTCAAACTTAACATACATTACCAACTTTCATAGTATAAAGCCATCTAAAATGTATGCAAAACAATTTTAAAGGGCAAAGCAACAGTGAGTTAAATAACATTATTATGGAACCATTTTAGAATGCCATAAAATATTTTAACCTACACTGATGCTAAAATATGAAGTTCACTGCTATCAGATATCTAATAATTTTTAATAATTAATAATAATCTAATAATTATGCATGCAAAGGTAAGAACACTGTAATGAGTAATAAAAGGCAAGAATCATGTTTGTAAGACATAGTATAAAAATAGTCTCAGTCATTATATAAAGACTTCAATGAGGGTGAAATAATTTATGGGCACCTTGTATATAACCAATACCATGGGGGGGGGTGGAGATTAGGAAACTATGTTCTCTAAGAAAAAATATGAAATTATACTTTTTGCCTAAAGAAAAACAAGAGTTTACAAATATCACTCATTTATTCATTCAATAAGAACACATTCTTTCATTCATTCAACAAAATTTATTGACTTTCCCCTCTGTGCTAGACCCTGTGTTAGCCTTGGGGATCCAGTGGTGAAGAGGACATAGCATTTGTCCTCAAGGAAATTTCAGTCTCTGCCATCTCCTCACCCCCTCTCACATACACACACCACGCAAAGATCTCTTCAACTGCATTATTGAAAGATGGTCATTTAGCTCTTGCTATGTGGTATAATGAGACAGTATGAATGCAGTGTCTGGCATAGTGGCCAGAAATCACTAAATCTACTCCTGCTTGCCTACTCTCAGCAAGCACCAAGAGTTGAGAGTCTTGAATTCTGTACTCGCTGTGCATAGCTACTAGCCATCCAACCTTTAGAAATTCATTGCAGCACTTTGAACCTGAATCTTGTCTGAGAACTCTCTTCTTGAAGGCCACATTCAGTCCACAGGGAAGGGGATGACTAAAGATTTCTAATAAGCCGGGTTCGGTGGCTCAGCCTGTAATCCCGCGCCTTTGGGAGGCTGAGGTGAGTGAACTGCCTGAACCCGTGGGTTCGAGATCCACCTGGGCAGCAAGACCTCATCTCTACAATAAATAAATTTTAAAAAATCAGCCGGGCATGGTAGTGCATGCCTGTAATTCTGGCCACTCCGAAGGCTGAGGTGGAAGGATCACTGGAGCCCAGCAGGTGAGGCTGCGGTGGCCGGGAGCGGCCACTGCATTCCAGTCTGGGCGACCGAGTGAGACTGCAACTCAAATATATATATATATATATATATATATATATATATATATATATTTCTAACAATGGGTGAAGCTATTACTTCACAAAGAACCTGTTCTATCAGGTGACTCAAGTTAGAGATCTCCTTGGCTGCATGCAGTGACTCATGGCTGCATGCAGTGGCTCCTAACACTTTGGAAGGCCAAGATGGGTGGATTGCTTGAGTGCAGGAGTTTTGAGATCAGTCAGGGCAATATAGCAAGACCTCATCTCCACAAAAAAACAGAAAAATTAGCCAGGTGTGGTCGCATGAACCTGTAGTCCCAGCTATTTGGGAGGTTGAAGAATCACCTAAGTCCAGGAGGTTGAGGCTGTCATAAGTGTGATCATCATGATCACACCACTGCACTACAGTCTGGGTAACAGAGTGAGACCCTAACTAAAAAAAAGTTCTCTTTTGCATTGAGCTGAAATTGTCCCTCCATGAATTCAGCATGTCTTTGTCCTACATACTACAGTAGCACAAAGCTATCTACTGTCTCTCCCACATGATAATCTCTCAAATATTAAAAAATTTGTCATATTTCCTCAAGTCTTTAGACCAAAAAGTACCGTTAATTACCAGTCAATTTCTTGACTCCAAGACCTTTTTATAATATTGGTTACCTTCCACTATGAGCTCTTTGGTCAACATTTCTCTTGAAAATATAGTACCCAGCCAGACTCGGTGGTTCAGCCTGTAATTCCGTGCTTTGGGAGGCTGAGGTGAGTGGATTCCCTGAGCCCGCGGGTTTGAGACCTGCCTGGGCAACTTGGCAAGACTTCATCTCTACAACAAATCAAAAAATTCGAGACCCACCTGGGCAGGCGAGACTTCATCTCTACAATAAGTCAAAAAACATTAGCCAGGCATGGTAGCGCACGCCTGTAGTTCCAGCTACTTGGAAGGCTGAGGCGGAAGGATCGCCGGATCCCAGCAGGTCGAGGCTGCAGTGACCAGGAGTGGCCACTGCACTCCAGTCTGAGTCACAGAGTGAGACACCAACTCAAAAAAAAATAAATCAGCCGGGCGTGGTAGTGCATGCCTGTATTTGGGCTACTTGGAAGGCTGAGGCAGAAAGTTCACCAGAGCCCAGCAGGTCGAGGGTGCAGTGCCAGCAGCCACAGCACTCCAATCTGGGCTACAGAGTGAGACTCCAACTCAAAAAAAAGAGAAAATATAGTACCCAAAATGCAGTGTAGTATTCTAGATTTACACTCTGACCAGCAGATGCATGCTACACATCCAGTAATGCAGAATAAGACGCTGACTTCTATAAAAGACAGCTAAACAAATGTAATAACCAGTTATAGGAAAACTGTCTGAACCACATTTACTTAAAACTCTACAATAAAGAGGCAGGAAAGCAAAACAGCCAAGAGTACAGACTGAGGCCACATGACCTCGATGAGTTCAAATTCTGGTTATGATGTGTATTAGATGTTAGCCTCCCTACTTAAGATTCCTCATCTATCAAATGGGAATCATAACAGTTCTTACCATATAGGACCCATATGAAAATCTGAATGTGTTATCAGATAGAATGCATTTACAATGGGAACACAGTTGTTAAAGGAAATATTATCAAATAAGGTAGGCAACTTATTTGTCTACGTGATTGTCTATTCAGGTGATAATCTAAATACCTTTTGTGTGTGTGCGTTTACAAGTGATAAGAAAATGACTTTTAGTTACTTTCTTTGTAATTAATATTGTGATATTAATGAATAAATGTAAACCGGCACTTTCCTAAGTGCAAAGAATGTGGTAATACTCTTCAGAGAGAGACAAACTGATACCCAATAACTGAGAGGAAGATAAGGAGAAAAACAGAATGAATAGAAAGTAAACTCTTTTTTTGAGTTGGAATCTCACTGTTGTCCAAGCTGAAGTGCAGTGTCACACTCAGGGCCATCATAGCCGCCACCTGCTGGGCTCAGGTGATCCTTCCATCTCAGCCTTCCAATTAGTTGGAGCTACAGACATCCACCACCATGCCTGGCTAATTTCCCTTGGTTGGTTGTAGAGATGAGGTCTCACCAAGTTGCCCATGCTGGTCTCGAACCCCTGGGCTCAGGCAATCTCTTGCCTCAGCCTCCCAAAATGCTGAGATTACAGGCGTGGGCCACTGTGTCTGGCCTAACATTAGGGAAATGCCTAAGATCATTTTTCTTCCCATTAAAACCCAGCCTGTTCATGTCAATTATACTATGAATGCATAATTTCTCACATTTTATGTGCCACAAGAGTACATTCCCTTTGTTTATTGGTGTCCTTTTTATGTATACTTTAAAATCCTCATGGGAAGAATCATAATCGAATGCTAATTAACTTTCAATCACATCTACTATGGCAAGTGATCCCCTGAGCTAAAACTTCTCTTTGTTCTAGTGCTCATTTAGTTCTAAAAATAAACACTGCCACAGGGTGCCTGTGTTGTATCAACTGAGTAAGCCAGTGTGGACGTGCAGTAGCCTTGAAATTTCACACACATCTACGGACTGCTCACTGAAAAACGTTAAGGGTGGTTAAGTAAACTAAATAAATCATCTTGGTATTTCTTTCTACTTAAAACAAACAGAAACACATGCTACTTTCCACACAAACTTCCAAAAAAGTTTTAACAATGTCATTACAATAATTTCTTTAAAATAATGACTTATTTATTAAAGCAGTAGCCTAATTTTCATTAAAATTTGAAGAAAATGGTCACTTGAAAAGCATGCTTTGAGAGTCTAACATATCATGTAATTGTGATGACATTCACGTCATTAAAAAACTCTTCTTTTGCAAATAGCATTTACCAAACAAGGTGAAATTACAATTTTGTTCATTATCTAATGGATGCTTTTCCCAATTATACTTATTAATATGATATAAAATGGAAATCTTTGACATATCTTTGAAAGATAAGCAAGGCCAGGCTCGGTGGCTCAGCCTGTAATCCCAGCACTTGGGGAAGCCGAGGAGAGTGAATTGCCTGCGCCCATGGGCTCAAAACCAGCCAGGACAGTTTGGCAAGACTTCCTCTTTACAATAAATCAAAAAGTAGCCAGGCAGGGTAGCACATGCCTGTAATTCCAGTAACTTGGAAGGCGGAGGAGGAAGGATTGCCTGAGCCTAGTAGGTTGTCGCTGAGGTGGCCGTGAGTGTGCAACTGCACTCCAACCTGGGTGACAGAGTGGGACTCCAAAAAACAAAACAAAACAAATCAAAACAAAAAATAACAAAGATAAGCAAGATGGCATGTAGTCTTATGATAAAGTTCATCCACACACCCCTTCAAAATTCCCAGACTTATAAGAATTGGAACAAACTGTCACTTGTAAAAGAAGCAGAGAGATGATAAATTCAGTATAATCATAGCTACTAACATGTATTGAGCCGGGCTCGGTGGCTCAGCCTGTAATCCCGCGCCTTTGGGAGGCTGAGGTGAGTGGATTGCCTGAGCCCGCAGGTTCGAGACCCGCCTGGGTAGGCGAGACCTCATCTCTACAATAAATCAAAAAATCAGCTGGGCGTGGTAGCGCATGCCTGTAATTCCGGCTACTCGGAAGGCTGAGGCGGAAGGATCGCCGGAGCCCAGCAGGTTGAGGCTGCGGTGGCCGGGAGCGGCCACTGCACTCCAGTCTGGGCGACAGAGTGAGACTCCAACTCAAAAAAAAAAAAAAAAGTATTGAACTGTATTTGCTCATCACTGTGTTAGGTTTTTTAGTGTATTATCACATTTAATTTAACCCTCATAACCCTATTATAGATGAGGAAACTGAAATTTAGAGAGGTTAATTAATTTGTCCAAGGTTATATAACTAGACATGGCAGTGCCAGGACCCAAACATGGATTGTTTGACTTCATGGTCTCAGTTTGTATCCTCTGTAATCAGGTAATTTAAAAAACCTGAGGGGTCGTGGTGGGACACACATCAATAAGAGTACCTGATCGCAAACCAGACAAAGTGGGGACCAAAGAGAGACCCAAACTTTACTTGTACGATGTCCACTTGTATACCTAATCCTGAATTACACCCTACATCTTTAAAATAAAATATTTTTTAAAAGACTAAAAAAATAAATAAACCTGAGGATATACATATCGTGATTCACAAGAAACAGAACAGCAGAGGCAAAGACTGTCCACATGGAGAGGATACTGTGTGACTGGAAAAGACTGAATATCATTGTTCCCATGTTTGCTCAGTGAGAAATAAGAACTAGTCCTGGCTTAGCTCATGATGAATTTCTGAACTGTCCTGATGTGTTCAAATGAGATGGTGAATGTACTCTTCAAGTAGAAGATGACTTTTTACCCCCCAGTACTCTTAAAAGTTGTTCTAACCAAAATAGTTTCAATGGTAAAAACTCCATAGAAATGGAATATCTTAAAACATACAAAGTAGCAGTTAGGACATTCTTTTCTTTTTTTTTTTTTGAGTTGGAGTCTCACTCCATCACCCAGGCTGGAGTGCAGTGGCACACTCACGGCCACCCCAATGTCAACCTGCTGGGTGCGATCCTTCTACCTCAGCTTTCCAAGTAGCCAGAATTATAGGTGTGCACTACCATGCCCGGCTAATTTTTTGATTTATTATAGAGACAAGGTCTTACCATGTGGCTCAGGCAATCCTCTTGCCTCGGCCTACCAAAATGCTGGGATTACAGGCTTGAGCCACAGCGCCCAGCCAGGAAATTCTATTAAAGAAATGCATGCTTCCCTCTTTTAGTCAGTTAATCATTGCCCATTGTTCTTCCAGCAAGGAAGGCAAAACATTGCACCTCTAAAACTATAGAAAAGGGGCCCCCCATTTTCTGACAGCTTCCACTCCCCTCCCAAGGTCTCCAGAGGGTTTTGCTAGTCCATTTCAATTCAACCACTTTGACTAGAAGGCTTGTTTCTTGACTGGAAGGAATTTACAATCTAGTATAGGAGATGAAATAGACACAACTAACTTTAATGTAATATAAAGAAAAGTGAAAGAGAAGAGATATGAAGAAAGGCTATGGAAGGTCATGGATGACTTATATAGCAGAAAACAACTGAACTCTTTCTCTTGTGAATGATGAATAAGGGCTATTTGCAGAGTATTTTAAAGAAAACAGGGAATTTCATCAAGTGGAGACAGAGGGAAAGTCATCCTGAAGATGGTAATATGGGCTGATGCTGAAGGCTCTCAAATAGCCAGTGCTGTCTAGCTATAAATGTGAAATATCAGGATGGAGCCAGATCAGGGACAATCTTGAACATAATGACTTGTAAAATAAGATTATTTTATTTGGTTATGACTTCTATAGCTGCATAAAACAAGAATTAGGTTTGTGTGTTTGTTTTTGCTCCTGATGTATAACTCACCTAATTATTTCAGGAACATATATTTTAAAATATGAAAATGATTTATTATTCAATTGGCACGCAGCAAAAAGCTTTCATGTTTATTTTTTAAGCAATACTAAAATATCAGTTTTAATGGAGGTTCATCATGACAAATGTTTCTCCCCAAACTGCATTATTATTATTTAATTCAATAGTTATACAAGAATATTCTAATTCTTGATTTTATTTCAGTATTATTTTTATTCTTAATTGCTAGCATCTTGGAGTGATTATTTTGCATCAGGTACTATGTCAGCACTTGACATGTCTTATCTCCTTTAAGCCTCCTCTTCAAAACACATGCTATCCACAGCCACTCCGCTGGAATGTGCTGGAAGTGGAATACAAACTCTTATCTGAACCTGGAGCACGAATTCTTAGCAGCTATAGAAACTCTCTCATCGTCAGGGAAAGATTTCTAAGGTAAAAAGTGGCAGAAAAGGAAGAAACTCAAAATTTGGAGTTTATTGCATCTAATAAGGTTATATTTAATGTTTTAGAAGGAAGGAAGGAGGGAGGAAGGGAGGGAAGGAAGGAGAGAAGGAAACTACACTAGAGCTCTCCTAAAAGATTATCCTTAGGGACATGTAATGGGACTGACTCAAATAGAGCCCCTGAGATGAGGTCCAGGATGGATCACATTTACACTGAATTCATGTCAGTAATGCTATAGTGAGCCTCCGAGACACAAAAAAGCTTCTACAACCAAAACTTTAAATCTACCCTAACCTCAAGTGCTTTAAACTAGTACCCTCTGGAATTACCTTTGAGTCCTTTGCATAGTAAAGCGTACGGCCTCGAAGCTTGAAGTATCTCTTTTTCCACCTTTGGAAAGAACTGGTTTGCTTCAACAGCTGTCCCTCTTTAACGCTGGTCTAGAGAGAAGCAGAAACACAATGATACAATTAAGATGAAATTTAAAACCAAGTGAAGTTCAGAGTCAATGACACATTATCATTAATAATTTGAATAATTGTTCTCATGTCTTGTAAGTTCTATGAGAATATTTTATTCTCATCAGAGTTGAATCAAAGAAGCACATGTGCAAAGCCCCAAAGAACAAACGTGAATTGGACATAGTTCCCTGCACTCACAGAATTCACAAGTAACATGCAAGACACTTCCACACAAGATAGCATCTGCAGTGCATTATGATGTGCACACTGCCTCGTATACAGTAAGTATGGTGGTGGTGCAGTAAAATACTATGATTATGCAAGTGCATAGGCTCTGGAGTCAGAAACCTGTGTCCTGGTGCCACTACCTAGTAGCTGGATGGTCAAGTTACTAAACTACTTCATGGCTTTATCAATTCATCTGTTAAGATGAAGGCAACAACAGAACATACCTTGTAAGGCTGTCATGAGAAATAAACGAAAAATACATAAAGGACTTAGTGCATAGCACATGATAAGTGCTCATGAAGTGTCAATTATCTTCAGCTATGAGTTATTTATAGCAAACACAAATACAAAGTACTGCGCATGGTGGTCCAGAGAAGGAAGGATGCACCAGCTCGCCTCAGAGGGAGTCAAAGCAGTCTTCCCAGACGAGGGCCCAAGGAGGTTCTTGATGGAGTGTATCAGAATGACAACGGACAGAGAAGGGCATTTTAAGTGTGTGCAAAAAGTAGAAATGTTTACAACATGTATCTTTGGGGAATCTTCAAAAAAACTTTCTGTTACAAATGCAACCAAAGGTTTGCAAGGGGGAATGGTGGACATAGGGCTGGAAGAGGAAGGCAAGGGCTCTGCAGCACTGGGCACGCCTTGGTTAAGTATATTTCATTGTCAGCGAACTACTTTGAATCTCTCTGACCTCATTTAGTAGCTGTCCCTCTCTTGGTACCCTCAGTCCACAATGAATGCCTGGCTTTTCAGTGGGCATGTGTGCTTCTACCTGAGACCTGGGCACTACCTCCTAGTTCCTTTCTCAGATACCCATCTGACTGGCTAACTCCACCATCTCCAAGACTTGACCATCTTACGAGACACACCACCTTGACCAACTGTTTAATACTGCAACACATGTTCTAGTTCTCCATATGTTTGCCCATCTGATTTTATTACCCACTCCCACAAAGTACTTTCCATTTTCTGACATGAAATGTAATTATTTATTATGTGCATTGTGCTACCCCTATTAGAATATAAGGTCACTGAGTTTATTGTATCTCATAAAGTTAAATTTAATGTTTCATTTTAATTGGAAGGAAAGAAGAAAGAAAAAAAAAGTCAGGCATGATGGCTCATGCTTATAATACCAGCACTTTGGGAGACCAAGGTAGGAGATTCATTCGAGACCAGGAGTTCAAGAAAAGAAAAAAGCGATAGGATTACCTGAGCCGATGGGTTTGAGAACAGCCTGGGCAACTTAGTGAGACCTCATCTCTACAATAAATCAAACATATTAGCCAGGTGTGGTAGCGTGCACCTGTTTCCAGCTACTTGGAAGGCTGAGGCGGAAGGCTCGCCTGAGCCCAGCAGGTTGACGCTGGGGTGGCCGTAAGCGTGCCACTGCACTCCAGCCTGGGCGAAGGAGTGAGACTCCAATTCAAAAAAAGAAAAGAAAAGAAAAAAGAAAGCAAACTACACTATAGTCTTCCTATAAGATTGATCTTAGGAAACATGTCACAAGACTGGCTCAAATAGACCTCTTTGGGACAGGATCCAAGATGGATCACAGTAATACTGAATTCAGTAAAAGAATAATAATGCTATAGTGACCCTCCAAGACAAAAACAGCTTATAAAATCAAAATTTTAAATCATCCCACTGGATTGCACACTGACATACCTCAAGGGCCTAGAATATTATCTGGCACACACGATAATGAGATCTATATGAATGAATGACAGGGGCTGACATTAAGCCCCTGTCTGTCTGATTCCAAAGTTTATTCCCTACTGTTACACCAAACTTTCTCTTATTATCAACAAGAAATAAAATATTGCGAAAAGTTTGTTGTCTTCTATAAGGTAGTTAAGTCATATTAATGTTTACTTTCAATTTCAATAAGAAATTTACTCTGTGTGGAAAAAAAAATTTACTCTACAGTTTGTTCTAAGACTGTCTTCCAGGAATTGATGTGAGATCAGTGTAATTTAATGGTAACAAAATACTTTTGAAATTTCAGTACCAAAGAGCCAATTTTGAGTCAGACAGACAAATGTCAAGTCAGGCTCTAACACACAGTAACTGTCAACCTGGACAAGTTGCTCTGACTCTGTTCCCTCCTAAAAAATGGAAATAACAATACCAACTTCACAAGCTTGCTGTATCTAATTTAATTATAAGATAAAACCTGTAGAGCACTTAGCACACTGTCTGGGTTAGAGAAAACATTCAATAAATGGCAGAAAGTGTTATTATTATGATATCATTATGCTATTAAGTCCAGGGGGTATTTGCCAGGCATCAAATTATAAGAGCTTCTTGGAAGAAGTAAATAAGCGCTCACAGGCCACTGTCAGGACAAATAACAGTTGGAGTAGAAGGAAAGTATCAAGAGATGAGGTTATAGGAGACAAGAGCCAGGACACACTGGCCACAACAGGGAGCCTGCTTTTTATTCTAAGTGCAAAAAGCTAGTGAAATGTCTAAGGCAGGAAAAGTGACAATGGGGAAATGGGTGAGAAAGGAAGTGGTGATTCTAATGGCAGCTGTGGTGGAGAACCGCTGCCTTAGATGAGGGCAGGGTCTAGCTGTACATCTGACCCAATTATGGCTGCTGGAGTCCACACAGAAGCATGGTTGGAGAGGCTTCCTGAGAGGCAGTAGTTGAGGAAGGCCGGGTGTCAGGAGAAAAATCTTGCCCTGATTAGCCTCCTGGCAGCAGCAAACAGGGCTGCTGGAGTGAAATTCCAGACACCAGTTTGCACAAACACTCAAGAAAAATAGACTTAATGCCTGCATTCTAAGGCTATAAAGTCACTCCCCCCGCCCTACAATTGTGTTGCTACATAGGACTAATTTTTAAAGAGTAAACCACTATTTAAACTGCAATATGATACCAGCTTAATGCACAGGGGGTGGGACTAGGTTATCATCTACCATCTCTCCCAGCTATGGGGCCCATAAACCACTAAACACAAGTCAAACCCTGTCACCAAATATACTGTTACCAGCACTCACACAGCATAAATACAAAGGTCTCCAAGTCCCATCCAAAAGTCTACTTATTTTTAACAATATTTAATAAATTGGAATCCTAGTACAGAAAGGAAATAATGTATAGCAGTAATTCAGACTGGCTTACATTCATTAATTCTACTTTTATATTCCACAAACTGCACTGAAGCTTCACTTATAACAACAATAAAAATTAAGAAAACATATCTGTACCCAAGGTAATAAAAGAAAAACAGAATTTTAGAAGAAAACTTAGGGAACACCTTCCTAGACATGGCAGTAGACAATGAATTCATAGTCAAAAACCTCAAAAGCAAATGCAGCAAAAGCTAAGATTGACAGGTAAGATCTCATCAAACTAAAAAGTTTTTGCATAGCAAAAGAAATCATCAAGAGAGTAAAGAGACAATCTACAGAATGGGAAAAAATATTTGCAAGCTATGCATCAAACAAAAGCCTAACATCCAGGATCTACAAGGAACGGAAATGACAGGGAAAAAGAACAAATAACCCCATTAAAAAGTGAGCAAAAGACATGAACAGACACTTCTCAAAGGAAGACATCCAAGTAGCCAACAAACATATGCAAAAATGCTCAGCTCCACTAATCATCAGAGAAATACAAATCAAAACTACAATGAGATACCACCTCACATAGGTCAGGATAGCTATCATTAATAAGTCAAAACACAACAGATGCTGGGAAGAAAAGGGAACGCTTCTACAGTGCTGGTGGGAATGTAAACTTGTTCAACCTTTGTGGAAAGCAGTGTAGCGTTTTCTTAAAGCACTAAAAATTGAGCTAACATATGATCTAGCAATCTCACTTCTGGGAATATAACCAGAGGAAAATAAATTACTCTACCAAAAAGGAACCTGCACACATATGTTCACTGTAGCACTATTCACAATAACAAAAACATACAACTAACCCAGATGCCCATCGAAAATGGACTGGATAAAGAAAGTGTGGTACCATGTCCTGGGCACATGAGCACTAAGGCAGAAACAACTGATGCTGGGACACTACTAGCAGTGGGAGGGTGGAGTGAGAACAAGGGGCATACAACCCAACAACATTGGGCGCCATGTCCATTACTAGGGGGAGAGAGAGGAGGCTCACTAGAAGCCCAAACCTCACCCGCACACAATTTACTTATGTAGCAAATCCTCACATGTACCCCACAACTTTTTGTGTGTGTTGAAGTCTCACTCCGTTGTCCAGGATGGAGTGCAGTGGCACACTTACAGCCACCCCAGCGTCGATCTGCTGGGCTCAGGCGATCCTTCCGCCTCAGCCTTCCAAGTAGCCGGGACTACAGGCATACACTACCATGCCCAGCTAATTTTTTGAATTATTGTAGGGATGAGGTCTCACCATGTTGCCCAAGCTGTTCTTGAACCCATGGGCTCAGGCTATCCCCTCACCTTGGCCTCCCAAAGTGTTGGGGTACAGGCTTGGGCCACAGTGCCCGGCCTACAACTTTAACATTTAAAAAAATAGCCATTCCTCTTATAGAGGGTGAAGAATTTGTGAAAGTGGATATCACTGTTCTATGTCCTGTTGTCTGGATGTTGTCAGAGTTGAATGCTAAATTTTATGGAAAGGAACTTGGTAACTCGTAGAACTGTTCACATTCATCTTTAAGTTTTGTGCAGAAATATGCCTTCATTTCTCTTGGGTAAGTACGTAGGAGTGGAATGACTGGGTCATACGATAGGTGTATGTCTAACTTTTTAAGAAACTGCCAAAAGTTTTCCCAAAATGTCGTACCGAAAATGTGTATGAAAGTTCCTGTTGCATCACATCCTCACCAACACTTGGTCAGTCTGTTTAGTTTCAGCCATTCTTTTTTTAAAAAATAATTGTTTTTAAAATGTGGGGTGCAAATGAGGGTTAGGTACATATGAGGTTATCATTCAGGAAAAGTGTGGCTACCCTTATTGATGTCATGTGGCCCCCACCCCCTGCCCCTGACAGTGTCCCACTACTGCCAATCCCTTTCTTATATTATTATGATAAATGTTGAGGGTCCATTTATGATGAGTGCATGTGGTACTCAGATTTTTGTTTCTGTGATAAATCACTGAGTATTATAGATTCTAATTTCATCCAGGTTGCTGTAAAATTCATAATTTTGTTTTTCTTTATGGCTGCATAATATTCCAACATGTAAATGCACCACATTTTCTTTATCCAGTTCTCTTTCAATGGGCAGCATGGTTGATTCCATGTTTTTGCTATCATGAATAATGCTGCAGTAAACATGCATGTTCAGATATCTTTATTATAGAGTGATTTGAGTTCCTCCATGTATATTCCCAGAAGGAGGATTGCTGGGTCATATGTGTGTAGTAGTATGTATCATTGTGATTTTAATGAGCACTTTCCTAATGACTGCTGATTTGGAACATTTTCTTGTGCTTACTTTCCATTTGCTTATCTTCTCTTGTGTACTGTCAATTCAAATCTTTTGCCCATTAAAAAAATAGGCTGTTTGTTTTCACTTTATTGCATCTTAAATGTCTATTATATATTCTAAATACAAGTTACTTATCTGATGTGTGATTTGAAAATATTTTTTCCATGCTGTGACTTTTTTCATTGTCTTAACAATGTTTATTGAAAATCAGAAGATCTTAATTTTGATGAAGTCCTATTTATCAATTATATTCTTTCATGAATCATGTCTTATCTAAGAAATCTCTGTCTAATCCAAGGTCACAAAGATTTTCTCCTGTAGAAAAAAATATTATTTTTATTAGCATGATTATTAATATCAACAAAGAATTTAGTCATTCCAAACTTCAAAATCTTTGCTGCTAATTTCCTATCTGTGTTACTTTTCTCAAGGGGTTGGAAAATACAAACTGGTATAATTATCTGAAATACTTGTTTGTAGCAGTTTTTCTGTAGATAAATTAGCTAATACATTAACATCATGAAATGTATAACTTTAAAAAAATATAATATACATTCTGCATGCCTGTAAGGAATGGCCTTCTTATTTGGGGAATTAATGAGCTATTAATAGTATACTACTAAGGAATAGACCACAGTTCTCCACACTGGCGTTTTGCTAGCAAACCATGAATGTACAAGCTAATCCAAATCTGCCCTTTCACAGTTCATCACATCTTTTTGAAAGGCTAAAAATTTTTGTGGTCTTGAATTGGACACCTTTCTGAGTCAAATCAATGATTTTTTTTTTTTACTTTAGAGTTGTGGTAAAAGTGAAGATTTATTACATAAGTATGCTGCATGCAGGTGAAGTGTGAGTTTCTAGCAGGCCCTCTCTTCCCCTGATAGTGGACCAGGTATGCAGTGTGTTGCCGCATAGCCCTCTCCCTCCTCCCTCCCTCCACTTGTGCTCTTGTGACCAGTGATCACGGCTTGCTTATGAGTAAGAACATGAGGTATTTAGTTCTTTGTTTCTATGTCAAATCAAAGAAAGTCTTTAAAAAAATAGTTGGCTAAAGTAATTATAATTCCAATAAATGTCTACTCTTTGCTCAATTCTCTAAAGACAAAATACCTCCCTATTCATCTGTATAGTGGGGCATGCCTTTTTGACTCATGTTTCAAAATACATGCACACATTATATGCAATGACATGATATGGTAACAGCCTATTCTAAAAATCTTTCCCAGAACTTGTAGAAAATACTAAAAATTACGAAGAATGACTTACAGTGTCTGCTATGGTTTCAATGTCCTTCCAAAATCATTTTGAAACTTAATCCTCAATGTGGCAATACTAAGAAGTTGACCCTTTAAGAGGTGATTGGATCATAAGGACTCTGCCCTCCTGAATGAATTCATCCATTCATGGATCAATGGATTAATGGGTTGTCATGAACACAAAGGTGGTGATTTTATGAAAAAAGGAAGAGAACTGAGCTATCACATTAGCATGCTAAATCCCCTTGTCATGTGATACTCTGGGACACCTCAGAACTCTGAGAGTGTCCACTGGGAGTAAGGTCCTCATCAAGTGTGAAGCCATGACATTCAACTTCCTAGGCTCCAGAATGGTAAGAAATAATTATTTTCATTTGAGTTGGGGTCTCACTCTGTCACCAAGGCTGCAGTGCAGTGGCATGATCATGGCTTACCATAGCTTAGAACTCCTAGGCTCAAGACAACTTTCTGTATCAGCACCTCACCCCTCTTTCCCAGTAGCTGGGACTAAGGTTTGTGCCACCATGTCCAGTTAATTTTTTTATTTTTGTAGAGGCATGGTCTCGCCATGTGCCCCAAGTTGGTCTCAAACTCCTGGGGTCAATCAATCCTCCCACCTTGACCTCCCAAAGAATTGGGATCACAGGTATGAACCACTGCACCCAGTTAAAATAAATTTATTTTCTTTACAAATTACCCAGTTTCAGGTGTTCTGGTGTAAGCAAGACAATGTACTAAGACACCATCACTCTTTAAATGACACAATGAGGTACAAAATCTCATGTGGTGACATGTGTTAAAAACTTTTTTCTCTGTCTTCTCTCACTCCTTAGCACCTCCTTTCAGCCAAATAACCAACATATGTTATACAACCTTTGCTAGAAATTATGTCTAGCTACATAGCATCATCATGCCTCTCATCAAGAACCGAGTTAGGGGAGTGGGGATAAATATTTCTTGCTGTGTCCCAGATGGAAAAGTCTGATTTATGAACATTTCACACACAAATGGTTGTTGATAACAAAGAGGTCCCTATTCTGTTTTATTGTGTAAAAGATTTCTCAGGGAGAGACTCCATAGCAGAAATGAGGAGGAATTCCCCATTCATCATCCAGAAGGCATCAACTAGTGAGGACCTAAGGAGTGGAATCTCTGTGTCCCAGACATCTGGATTCCAAGTTATAATCAGTTTGTCACATATTTGCCTTAATATTAAGTCTCCAGACCATTCTATTAATTCCTTGTTTCTGAATCCCAAGGATCAGTCAATTCATCCCTCCATGGGTGTCACTGGCACACCTCCATGCTGAGAGAAGACAGGTTCTGTTCTCTTTCTTACTGAATCTCTAGCAATAAAGGGTTGCCTTCTCTTTAGAACTAAAGCTCTAGTGGTGAAAAGGAACTAATCCTGCTATAGATATAGAAAAATGAACAGGAAGGTCACTAGGTAAATTAGGAGTTCAATGTTGAGGGAGAATAGGCTATACTTGTCTTTTCACCCCAGTCTGGATTATAAACTACTTGGAGTATGGGAGGCCTATCTCATTTATCTTTGTACTATCATTGTGAAGATTCTGTAATATCTATATAAGCATGCATGCTCCTTGACTTACAATGGAGTCAAAGTCTAGTTGTGAGTTGGGGTCTCTATGTAACAGGAAAATGAATAAAGGGAGCTCTGGGACAGTGGTTGGCAACTTTGGTTGGAACAAGAAAGCTTTTCAGGGTCTGATGAAAGATGTGAATACTATTTCTCCAGAAACACAGACACACTATAAATTACATACAGTTTTAGGAGATTCATGAACTTTCAAAATCTATGATAACTAAAAAGGATGGCCTTCATATAACATCAAATTGGGTAAACTTTTTGGTGGTTGTTTTTTATGTACATCAGGTCTTAATATGATTATGAGTAACAAATGTCAATTTTTTTAACCTTCTCTTCAGTTATTTTAGCAGGTTCCTAAAACATTTGAAATAGCAGAATTTAATATTGCTTAAGAGGTTAGAGAATGATAACTGAAAAATGTTGAGGTCCAATTTTCTGTGGTAATTTCAGCAGTAGTTAGTAATTGCAGCTCATAACCAAACATATCCTATAACATACAGACATTGCCTAATTTTGAAGTTTAAAATATACAGCCAGGTTCGGTGGCTCAGCCTGTAATCCCGTGCCTTTAGGAGGCTGAGGTGAGTGGATTGTCTGAGCCCATGGGTTCGAGACACGCCTGGGCAGTGAGACCTCATCTCTACAATAAATCAAAAAAAAAAAAAATCAGCTGGGCGTGGTAGCTCATGCCTGTAATTCCGGCTTCTTGGAAGGCTGAGGCAGAAGGATCGCCAGAGCCCAGCAGGTTGAGGCTGCGGTGGCCAGGAGCGGCCACTGCACTCCAGTCTGGGTGACAGAGTGAGACTCCAACTCAAATATATATATATATTATATATATTTTATATATATATATTATATAAATATATATTTCAAATTGAACAAATAAGTATATATGTATATACTTATTTGTTCAATTTGAAAATTTGATTTTTGAAGACATACAGCATTGTTGTCCTTCCCAAGTTAATTGAAGAAAAATAATATTTTATTGAAATGGAAAGTTTGCTCTAAGAAAAGCTAATTTGAACTAAAATATCCATTCTTTCAACACACACACAAATATTTTCTTTCTGTGTTTTCCATCTTAGTTTATTTTCAGAACAAGATTAGTGATGTGTAATTTTCAGGGTAACATGTTATTGCACTTTAGACTAGGGAGGCTCAATTAACACCTACACCTCAAAAACCTCAAATAACCAAACAACTGTTCCAAGAGTCTTAATGTCCATCCAGCATTATGGTACATCACTTCATAAAGTATCCCCTTGTGACTCATAAAAGGACACTACCATAGAGAAAAGTCAAAAGATAATATGGGATGAAAGAGATTAGAAACTGCAGTACAATGGCCTGGTATTGGTACAAGAAGAGGCATAGAGACCAATGGAATAGAATTGAGATTCCAGAAGCAAAACCTCAATTTCTCGACCAACTCATCTTTGAAAAAGCCTCCACCACCCACCACTGTGCAGAGGAGAACCTGTTCAGTAAATGGTGCTGGGAATACTGGTTGACCACATGGAGAAGATTCAAACATGACCCGTATCTATCCTCACACACAAAAATTAACACTAAATGGATCAAAGACATAAGTGTAAAACATCAAACCATAAGAACTTTAGAAAATGCAGGACACACCCTATGGAAGTTAGAACTGGCATCCAATTCCTGAGCAAAACCCAAAATTCACAGGCCATTAGAGATAAGATAGACAACTCGGACCTCATTAAACTGACAAGCTTCTGCAAAGTCAAAGAAACCATCAAGGGAGCAGGGAGACAGCCCACAGACTGGGAAGTAATATTTGCCAACTCCATGTAGGACAAAGGCCTAACATAAAGGATTTACAAGGAACTCAAATGTGCTGAAAAGAAAAAAGCAAATGAACTCATTACAAAGTGGGCAAAAGATATGAATAGGCACTTCTCAAAAGAAGGCATATGAGCAGTCAACAGATACATGAAAAAATGTTCTGCCTCACTAGTCTTCAAGGAGATGCAAATTAAAGATACCACCTAACTCCAGTCAGAATGGCCATAATCAATAACTCAAAAAAATCACAGATACGGGAGAGGATGTGGTGAAAAAGGAACACTTCTACACTGCTGGCGGGAGTCTAAATTAGTACAGCCTCTGTGGAAAACAGTGTGGCTGTTCCTACAAGTTCTAAAAATTGATCTTCCATATGATCCCACAATCTCCCTACTGGGAATATATCTGGAAGAACTCAAATCACTCTATAAAAAAGATACCTGCACATGTATGTTTAGCACAGCATTGTTCACAATAGCAAGATCATGGAACCAACCATGCTGTCCTTCTAAAGAGGACTGGATTAAAAAATGTGGTACATATACAGAATGGAATATTACACCGCCATAAAAAAGAAAAAAATCATGAAATTTGCAGCAACCTGAATGGAATTAGAGTTTATAATACTGGGTGATCTTTCACAGAAACAAAGATCTGAGTATCACATGTTCTCATTCATAAGTGGATCTTGAACAACTACTGTAATGCTATAAGAAAAGGTTTGGACTTCCAGCAAGATGGCAACAGGCCAGCAGGGTCTGTGAAACCCTCTGAGACAGAGAACACCCTTAAAGACCCTAGCTCTTTCCCAGGGGCTGCAGCCCCCATCTTCTGCAGCCTACTCTTCACAGGGAACTCAGCCGCAACTGTCACCCATGGTCGCTACTTGGATATTGTGATGAACCAGTCTGCTCCTGCAGGCACTGCACAGGACTGGGCTGCTCCTGCAGTCACGGATACCACCGCTGTGGTCATTCCCAGCTCATACCTGAAGAAACCCCTGACTTCAGACCGTAAAGCACCACAAAGCAGGATCTCCTGAGATACCCGCTGCCACGCCATGCCCCTAGCCCAGAGAAGGGCCTGTGGAACTCCCCCAGTGAAGTTGCCGTGGCAGGTTGTGGATCATAGCAGGCTCCCTTCCCTGTGGACTGTAACGTGGGATAGCACCACCTGCTGGAGAACCAAGCACCACCTGCTGGGGAACCACCTGCTGGGGAACCATTGCATAAACAGACTCCAAGGCAGTGGGAAGTGGGTTTCAGACTATCCATACAGCTGTTGGCGAACACCAGGATCTGCAGAAAGATTTTGAATCACAGCTCCCCCCTTAATTAAATCCCAAAACTACAGAAAGGACTGCCCTCAACCCACAGTCCAACTCCAAAACTGAACAAAGCAAGAGGAAATATATTAGGAAGAATAAGAGATTGAACAAACAGAAGTAAAAGAAACCCCTCCACCCCTGAATAACAGAATTAAAGAAGATGGGAAAGTGGAGGGATGGGAAAAGTAGAGAGGGAAAATCTGCACAAATGAATAAAAACCAAAAGAAGAACACAGTGCTCACACAGATCCCTGGGAGGTCAGACACTGAGAAAACAGACTTCGGAACACAAACAATGAAGAGCCCACAGAATGACTGGTTACAAGCAACAAACCCAGACATTAAGGCATTAATAGAGAGAATTTAAAATTAAAAAAATTGAGGAGAGACAAGAGGAAAATAGGAAGTAGCTGATGACAGAAATAACAGCAGTAAAGAATACTGTGATGGAAATAAAAAAAACTAATTAGCATGGAAAGCAGAATTAGCCAAGCAGAAGAAAGAATCTCAGAACTTGAAGACAAAAATACAGAACTAACCAAAACTGTCAAAAACATAGAAAAGAAGCTTAAAAAGTCAAAACAAAACCTTCAGGAGATGAATGATTTCTTCAAGAGACACAATCTAAGAGTAATTGGCCTTCCTGAGGCAGAGAGAGAGTCGGAGGTCACACTGGTACAAACATTTCATGAAATCATTCAAGAAAATTTCCCTCATCTCATCAGTGATGCAAAAATTCAACCACAAGAAATTCAGAGAACCCCTGCAAGACAACAAATGAGAAGACCAACTCCCAGACAAATAATAATTCGCCTAAACAAAGTAGCTATAAAGGAAAAAAATCCTAAAGGCAGCAAGAGAAAAAGGCCAGACTACGTACCAGGGAAGATTAATTAGAATAGCAACAGATTTATCCACAGAAACCCTTCAAGCTAGGAGAGCTTGAAGCCCTATCTTCAAAGTTCTAAAAGGTAAGCAATTTCAACCGAGAGTAACCTACCCAGCCAAACTAAGCTTCATTAGTGAGGGAGAATTGAAATCTTTTCCAGATATCCAATCCCTAAGAACCTACACTGCCACCAGACCACCTCTACAAGAAACATTTAAGAAAGTACAGAACACGAAGGAAAAGGAAAAAATAACAACAACATTATTCACAAGAGTACAGGCAAAAAATTAAAAACACACCTGAACAAACTCCAAAACCAAAAGAAATACAACAAACAAACAGGAACAACACCTCTGTAAGAACCTTATGACAGGGATCAACTCTTGCATTTCAATTATTAGCCTAAATGTGAATGGACTAAATGCACCACTGAAAAGACATAGAATGGCAAAATGGATAAAATATCATCAAGCAAAAGTCTATTGCCTTCAAGAGACTCACCTAACTAGAAAGGACACCCACAGACTCAAAGTAAGAGGATGGGAAACAAACTTTCAGGTGAACGGAATACAAAAGAAATGAGGAATAGCGATCTTGATTTCAGACAAAATACCCTTCAAGTCATTAAAAATCAAAAAAGATACAGAAGGCCACTACATAATGATTAGAGGCTCAATCCATCAACAAGAAATATCTATCCTAAACATATATGCACTCAACATAGGTGCACCAACTTTCATAAAGCAACTTCTAGGAAAACTAAATAAAGATATCGATTCGAACACCATCAGAACTGGGGACTTTAATACCCCACTCACAACCCTAGACAGATCATCAGGACAAAAAAATCAGCAAGGAGATCCGGAACCTCAATGTGACTTTGCACCAAATGGACTTAATTGATACCTACATAACCCTCCATCCAAAGATCACAGAATACACATTCTACTCATCACTGCATGGAATGTATTCTAAGATTGACCACATAATTGTCCATAAATCAACCATAAGCAAATTTAAAAGGACCGAAATTCTATCATGCACCTCCCCGGACCACAGTGGAATAAAAATAAACATTGACAACAACAAGGTCCCCCCAAAACCCACAAAGACATGGACACTAAATAGCATGATGCTAAACAACTCCTGGATCAATGATGAAATCCAAACAGAGATCAAAAGATACCTGGAAAAAAATGAAAATGAAGAAACATCTTACCAAAATCTCTGGGATGCCTTAAAGCTGTAGTAAGAGGGGAATATATATCCCTACAAACACACATGAAGAAAATGGAAGGAACACAAATTAACATCCTAACAAGCCACCTACAGAAACTGGAAAAGCAATACCACAAAAACCCTAATTTCAGCAGAAGAATCCAGATCACCAAATTAAAAGCCCAAATCCAAGACATAGAAGACAAAAAGATAATACAAAAAAATCAATGAAACAAAAAGCTGGTTCTTCAAAAGAATAAACAAGATTGATGTTCCCCTAGCTAGACTGACCAAGAAAAAATGAGAAAAATCCCAAATAAGCACAATCAGAAACACAAAAGATGAAGTCACATCTGACCCTGAAGAAATACAAAAGATCATTGAAGACTACTACGTACACGTGTATGGAAACAAACTTAAAAACCTTAAGGAAATGGAGGACTTTCTGACATCACACAACCTACCTAGGTTGGAACAATAAGAAATTGAGACCCTAAATAGAACAATAACAATCAAGGATATCGAATACGTAATAAGAAAACTACCTACCAAAAAAGCCCTGGTCAAGATGACTTTCCAGCAGAATTCTACAAGACATTTAAGGAGGAGCTGATACCAATGCAACTGAAGGTATTCCAGGTGATTGAAAAAGATGGAACTCTCCCCAAATCATTTTACAAAGCCAACATCACATTAATACCCAAGCCAGGTAAAGATCCAACAAAGAAAGAGAACTACAGGCCAATATCTTTGATGAACATAGATGCTAAAATTCTCAACAAGATCCTAGCAAACCGGATTCAACAACACATCTCAAAAATCATCCATCATGACCAAGTAGGCTTCATTACTGGAATGCAAGACTGGTTCAACATTCATAAAACCATAAATGTAATTAAATACATCAATAGATGTCAAAACAAAAACCACATGATCATATCATTAGATGCAGAAAAAGCTTTTGATAAAATCCAGCACCCCTTCTTGATAAAAACCCTCGAACAGCTAGGTGCATGGGGAACATACCTCAAAATAGGAAAAGCTATCTATGAGAAATCCACAGCCAGCATACTCCTAAACGGACAAAAATTGGAACCATTTCCACTGAAAACTGGAACAAGACAAGGATGCCCACTCTCACCCCTCCTGTTCAACATAGTATTGGAAGTCCTGGCTCTAGCAATCAGAGAAGAGAAGGCAATCAGGGGTATCCAAATAGGAAAAGAGGAAGTCAAGTAATCTCTCTTTCAGGTGGTATGATTGTGTACCTTGAAAACCCAAGAGAATCTGTCAAAAAAATCCTTACACTGATCAAGGCCTTTGGCAAAGTCTCAGGATACAAAATAAATGTGCAAAAGACAATCGCATTCCTTTACCCCAATAATAAACAGAAACCCAAATAAAAAACACAATTTCATTCACAGTAGCCCCCAACAAAAGAAAATACCTTGGCATCTTCCTAACCAGAGGCGTGAAAGACCTTTACAATGAAAACTACAAAACACTGCTCAAAGAAATCAAAGATGATACAAACAGTGGAAAAATATCCCATGCTCATGGATTGGAAGAATCAACATTGTGAAGATGTCCATCTTACCTAAGGCAATCTACAAATTCAATGCAATACCCATCAAATTACCAGCAACCTTCTTCTCAGACCTTGAAAAGACAAAACAGGAATTCATATGGAAAACAAATGTCCAAGAATAGCCAGAACAATCCTCAGAAAAAAAAAAAAACAAAAACAAAGCAAGTGATATCACATTACCAGATTTCAAACTTTACTATAAAGCTACAGTCATCAAAACAGCTTGTTATTGGCATAGGAACAGGCAAATAAATCAATGGAATAGAATTGAGATTCCAGAAACAAAACCTCAATTTCTCAACCAACTCATCTTTGACAAAGCCTCCACCACCTACCACTGGGGAGAGGAGAACCTATTCAGTAGATGGTGCTGGGAAAACTGGCTGACCACATGCAGAAGATTGAAACAGGACCACTATCTATCCCCATGCACAAAGGTTAACTCCAAATGGATCAGAGACCTAAATGTAATACCTCAAACCATAAGAACCTTAGAAAATGAAGGACATACCCTCATGGAAATCGGAACTGGCATCCAATTCCTGAACAAAACCCAAAACCCACAGGTCATAAGAGAGAAGATAGACAAGTGGGACCTTATTAAACTGACAAGCTTCTGCAAAGCCAAAGAAACCATCAAGAGAGCAGGGAGACAGTCTACAGACTGGGAAAAAGTATTTGCCAATTCCAGGTCTGACAAAGGCTTAATATCTTGGATCTACAAGGAACCCAAACGTGCTGAAAAGAAAAAAACAAACAACCCCATTATAAAATGGGCAAAAGATATGAACAGACACTTCATAAAGGAAGACGTCTGAGCAGCCAACAGACACATGAAGAAATCCCTCTAATCATCAGGGAGATGCAAATCAAAACCACACTGAGATATCACCTAACTCTAGCCAGAATGGTAATTATCAATAACTCAAAAAATAACAGTTGCTGGAGAGGGTGTGGCAAAAAGGGAACACTTCTACACTGTTGGTGGGAGTGTAAACTAGTGCAATCTCTGTGGAAAGCAGTGTGGCGATTCCTAAAAGCTCTAAATATCAACCTCCCATATGACCCCACAATCCCCCTACTGGGAATATATCCTGAAGAACTCAAATCACTCTATAAAAAAGATACCTGCACACATATGCTTATCGCAGCATTGTTCACAATAGCAAGAACCTGGAAGCAACCATGCTGCCCATCAAAAGAGGACTGGATTAAAAAAATGTGGTACATATATATGATGGAATACTATGCAGCCATAAAAAAGAACAAAATCATGAATTTCACAGCAACCTGGATGGAACTAGAGTCTATAAAACTGAGTGACCTCTCACAGAAACAAAGATCCAAGTATCACATGTTCTCACTCATATAATGGACCTTGAACAGCCAATGTAATACTATTAGAATATGAGTGACAGTAGTGGGAAACTATGGGGAGGGAGGGAGATGGGATTAATGGTAGCAGATATCTGTTTGGGGATGGGGAAAAACCTGTTATCAACAGGGTGCCTGAATGAAATGTATTTGTATACCTAACCCCTAACTGTACCCCACAATATCATAAAAAATATTGATAAAAAAATAAGAAAAGAGTTGACAGTGTTGGGAAACTATGGGTGGGGTAGGGAGATGGGATTCACAGTAGTCAATATTTGTCTGGGGAAGGCGGGTTGCATCTCATCAACAAGGGTAACTGCACAATGAATATTTGTATACCTAACCCTTAACCATATCCCATAATTTTAAAATAAAATATACATAAAATTTAAAAAAAGAAACTGCAGAAAGGAATTATCAAAGACTGCACTATTAAAGCGATTTTAGAGATGGTTATTCTTTTTTTTTTTTTTTAGTCAGCGTCTCACTGTGTCACCCAGGCTGGAGTGCAGTGGTACACTCAGCCACCACAGCGTCAACCTGCTGGGCTCAAGCAATCCTTCTGCCTCAGACTTCCAAGTAGCCAGAATTACAGGCATGTGCTACCACACCCAGCTAATTTTTGATGTATTGTAGAGACGAGGTCTCACCAGTTTGCCCAGGCTGCTCTCAAAACCCTGGGCTCAGACAATCCTCTCTCCTCAGCTTCCCAAAGTGGTTGGATTATAGGCTTGAGCCACTGCACCTGACCAAAAGTTATTTTTTTTAAAAAAAAATCTTGATTTAGCATTTATGATTAAAAAGAGAATGTGCAGAAAATGAGATGAGATATAAAAACCAAGACAGTAGATTAATAAAAATAATAATTAACCTGATCAGAAAATAATAGGAAATATTTGTTTAAAAGTATAAAAATTACATTGCACATCAATATGAATATACCAACACTACTGAAATGTACATTTATAAATGATTAAAATGATAAATTTCATGTTATGTGCTTTGTACCACAATAATTTTTTTTAAAAGAGAGAAATGATCACAAAGCTCTGTTAGATCACCCAGAAAGTCTTTGAAATAAAGACTAAAAATTATTAAGACCATAGTGTCAGTACTTTCTAATCTAACAAAATTAGTGAGAGAAGAAGAAATAGACTAACCTGAATGTCATGGAAGAACCATGACACTGTGTTCAGAACTGAAGACTTGTGGCCTGGTGCCTAAGCAGGACTGCTTTTTGGACTAGACTGTAGATGTCTGCTAATGTCCTCAGCTAAGAGGAGCATCTCTGAACTTTGTCATGTCACATTGTTACATCATACTAGACCTTTAGTCTTTCATTACTATAAACTCATTATAGTAAACTCTACTTATCACAAATATTTGCTCAGATTCATTCACATAAAAATTTTTTTTCCTGAAAATGCTTAAAATATGAAGACTAGTCATGCCCATTCAATGCAGTACCATTTCAAGATGTTTGGAGGAGAAACACAGGAAACTTGTTTTTAATGTCAAGGGGGATTAGGGAGAATTGTGTGGTAAATTGCATCACTGTAGCATCTGGTGTCACCCAAGGGAGCCGCCCATAATTCTTAAACCTAAATGCAGCGCATTAAACTGCTATAAAAATATACCTTGACCAAACAATAAATCATTTGGAAATTCAAATGACAGAAGTGGGTGTATTGGGGTTTTTGTAAAGTTCTGTTTAAGGCAATGAGAAAGAAAAGCTGTTTTGTCTATTTATGTTCTATAAGTACTGTTTTTAAAAAGCATAAATAACCTACTTCCCATGGTCATCCAGGTAATTTTCTAAAATAAAAATCTGGTTAAATTATGCCACAGCTTCAAACCCTCTGTTCATTCTCTTTTGCCTGCAGGATAAAGTCCAGGCTCCTATACTTATCATGAAGACCCCTGCATAATGCTCCCCAGCCTCAGGGCTCACCCCTCCTGGCAACTTCCTCCGCCCTACATGTCCTTTCCTCCCTTTGCCAGTCTTGAAATATATTCATCTCATGATCATTCAGCATCTTTGGTGCCTTCCCTGACACCCTAGGAAGAAGCAAACACTTCCACCCTTGCCCCTCTAATGTGTGCTTATCCTATCTGTAAAATAGTACCTAAGACACTGAATGGTGCCAGTTTACATGTTTACTGCCCCACAAGGCTGTGGCCTTCAGAAGGGCAAAGACCACAAGCTACCCATTTTTATGACATCATTATCTATCACATTAGGCAATACATCATAGGGCCTCCATAAATAAATGTTGGTTGAGTTGACCTGAACAACTTTGAGGGACAGCATAACATGGCATATAAGATAACTTTGTATGTATAAAGAAAAAAAACTTAGAAAACCAGAAGGCACTGGGCCTCTGATTGAGGAGAAGTGGTATCAATGAGTAAATAAGAACTAGAAGCTGGAAATGCTCTTACAGTTTCCAAGATTCAGCAGGTCTGAGCCTCCTTCTTTTCATGTGTTTGAAGATAGATACAATACTCCAAAGGCAGATGGGCCCTTAGAAGCACAACCTGCATGAGGAGTTTGAGAAAGATAGGCAGAAGGGCATAAAATGTCTATACTTATCCTTATTTTATAGAAGAATATTGCTCATTTTGAGATGTTCCTTACAATGTCACTTTAAAGCAAATAATGTATGTTTTTTCTATATATTATTGTGTTCTTCTTCAAATCTCAAATAAACATGGATTAATCTCCTGCAATGTGTAAGGCTGTGGGAAACAAAAAGATGTGTAAGATACAGTCTTTGCTTTCATGGATTTACTAACTTCTCTGTTATAATACACAAAAATTTTTATTTTAACTTATTGAGAAAAAAATTCTTGCCTTCTTCTAAGGGATGTGATTTAAAAGTTTTAACTGGGAGGCAGTTATTCACATGAAAGTTAACCCTCATGATAAACTTCTGTTAGATATGGCCAAACAAACACCTATAAAAACATTAAAAGTGATTATTTTGTAACAGCTCTAGCAAATATAATCATATAATAAAAGTAGGGTTTAGAAAAAACCACATGGCTCCAATTATTTCAAAATAATGAATATATTAAGTGAAGAAACAAGGGATCATTTTTTCAAATCACACCAATATTAACATTCACCTAGTATAATAAGTTAAAGTCAATAACAGATATAAGAAATAGTTATCATTAAGAATCTGTTAAAGTAAGTATTATATTTTAATTTCATTTTGCTCACAAATTCTAGGATGAGGGATAAACATCTCCTGCCCAAAAAAGTGTTTACAAATATTTATATTAACTGCCTTCAGTAATATAATCTAGTAGGTATTGGTTTAGTATTATCTGACCCTTAGGAAAAATCAAAAGTCATTCAGACTGGATTAAATAACCCAGTTTACAAAACTTGAAAAAACAAAAAGATAAATAGATTTGCTTTTGAGCAATGATTTTCTAAAACTAAGCTTTACAAGTTGGAAAAATCATTATCTAGCCAACTTTCTCAGACGGTTTTTAGTCCAATGCATTAAAGCAGTAGAATTGTCCATTTTGTATCCCTTGAATAGAGCAAATAAAATAATTTCTATTTCAAATTATATATAGACTCATGGGTACTCTGGAACTTCACCTAAAATTTCAGAACCCCCCGTGTCACAAGCTGCTTAGATGGAGTACTACTTTAAATGCTTAGAGGAGAATGCAACTTTATTTTTATTTTATTTATTTACTTACTTATTTTTATTATAAAGATGTGGGGTACAATTCAGGGTCAGGTATACAAACATTGATTATGTAGGTACACTTTTTGATGAGGTATGCCCCTCCCTCCCCTAGCAGTTTCCCTCAACTGCCAATCCTACCTCCTCTCCCCTGACAGTTTCCCACTACTGCCAATCTGTTTCTTATAGTATTATAGCAATTGTTCAAGGTTAAGTAATTACTCATATCTTAAGAAATAAGATAGACAAGTGGGACCTCATCAACTAACAAGCTTCTGCAAAGCAAAAGAAACCATTAAGAGAGCAGGGAGACAGCCCACAGTATGGGAAAAATATTTGCCAACTATATATCTGGCATAGGCCTAACATATAAGATTTACAAGGGACTCAAATGCGCTGAAAGGAAAAAAACCAACAGTCCCAATAAAAAGTGGACAAAGGACATGAATAGACACTTCTCAAGAATGCAACTTTAAGAACAGCCATTCAGTTTATGAGTGAGAACATATGGTACTCTGTTCTTTGCTTCTGTGATAGATCACTGAGTATGATAGACTCTAAATCCATCCAAGTTGCTGCGAAATTCATATGTTTGTTCTTCTTCATGGCTGTATAACATTTCATTGTGTATATGTACCACATTTTTTTATCCAGTGCAGCTCCAATGGACAACACGGTTGGTTCCATGTTTTTGCTACTGCAAATAGAGGTGCAACAAACATATGTGTGCAGGTATGCTTTTTGTAGAATGATTTGAGTTCCTCCATGTATATTCCCAATAGGAGAATTGCTGGGTCATATGGAAGGTCAATTTCTAGTTCTTTCAGAAATCACTACACTGTCTTCCAAACAGGTTGCACTAGTTTGCATTCCCACCAGCAGTGTAGAAGTGTTCCTTTCCATTTGCATCCTCATCAGCATCTGTTGTTGTTTGTTTTATTAATGATGGTCATTCTTACTGGAGTTAGTTGGTATATCAATATGGTTTTTATTTGCATTTCTCTGATGATGAGTGAAGCTGAACACTTTTTCATGTGTCTGTTAGCTGCCCATATTCTCAGGGTACAAAATAAATGTGCAAGACAGTTGCATTCCTATACACCAACAACAAGCAGGCAGAGACTCAAATTAAAAGCACACTCCCATTAACAATAGCCACACATAAAATGAAACAACTCAGCATCTCCCTAACCAGAGAAGTGAATGACCTTTATAATGAGAACTACAAAACACTGCTCAAAGACATCCAAGAAGACACAAACAAATAGAAGAATATTCCATGCTCATGGATAGGAAAAATCAACATTGTTAAGATGTCCATCCTATCAAAGGCAATCTACAGATTCAACGCAATACCCATTAAGTTTCCAACATCATTCTCCTCAGACCTGGAAATGACAATACAGAAATTCATATGGAAACATGAACAACTACAAGTAGCTAAAACAATACTTAGCAAAAGAAACGAAGCAGGAGGTATCATACTTCCAGACTTCAAACTTTACTATAAGGCTACAGAACAGCCTGGCATTGGTACAAGAACAGGCACATAGACCAATGGAACAGGATAGAGATTCCAGAAGCAAAGCCTCAATTTCTCAACCAACTCATCTTTGACAGAGGCTCCAACAACAACCACTGGGGAAAGGAGAATCTATTCAGTAAGTGGTGCTGTGAAAACTGATTGACCACATGCAGAAGATTGAAACAGCACCCTTACCTATCACCATACACAAAAATTAACTCTAAATGGATCAAAAACCTGAACGTAAAACCTCAAACTATAAGAATCTTAGAAAATGCAGAAGACACCATTATGGAAAGTGGAACTGGCAACCAATTCCTATTCAGAAACCTAAATGCTCATATCTTAAGAAATAAGAAAGACAAGTGGGACCTCATCAAACTAACGAGCTCCTGCAAAGCAAAAGAAACCATCAAGAGAGCAGAGAGACAGCCCACAGTATGGGAAAAATATTTGCCAACTGTATATCTGACATAGTCCTAACATATAAGATCTACAAGGTACTCATACGGGCCGAAAGGAGAAAAAAACCAACAGTCCCATTAAAAAGTGGGCAAAAGATATGAATAGACACTTCTCAAGAATGCAACTTTAAAAACAGCCATTCAGTGAGTCCTTTGTAAAGCTAAAAATGTTTTAAAAATCAGGCACTGCCTGATTTACCTAGTAAGTGTACATTTTTGTGTGCTGTATTGGCTTTTGAGGAGAACATTAAATAGGTGTGGTGAAGTGCAAAGGTTAGTGATGATTCTAGTCTTTTATAGATGCCTTCAAGAATTCCAGAAGAATCTCTAGCTTCTACTGGTCATGTCCCAACATGATCTTCACTTCCCTTCCAGGGAAGAAATTTGGTACCATGGGAAAGATGGGTCCGGGGAGTTTTCACCACTCTACATTTTATATGTGTCACTTCTTTCTTCTCTCTTCTAACTTCTGTCTATCCTCATGAACAGATAATTTTTCTTTACCTTATGTATCTCCTTATCCATTTGTCACATGAGATCCAAGAAAGCTGTGTGTCCCTAATATAAGCATTGTTTATTATGGAAAAGGTTTCATCTCTTAAAGCCATTTCTTTCCACTCCCTCTGCCATTGTCTTAGTTCACCCTCCTCTAACTCCCTTGAACTCAACAGTTCCCTAAATGTACCCCATTTTTCCCACCACTAGTCCATTTTCCCCACTATGGACAAAACAGTCTTTGAAATAAAGATCTTATCCTCCAAAACTCGGTGTCAGTATGCTAAAGTGTGTCCCATAACCTATCATGTAATTCTAGACTTCTTAGCTGGCATTCAAGACTCCTGCTCCACAAGTGACCCACCTTCTTTAACAATCTCATTTCAGCAATCCTCCTAAGTTCATTCACAATACAGCAAAAGAAAAGTACTCACTTCTCTTATTCCAAACTTCCTTATGTCCAAACTTTTTCATGAGCTCTTCCTCCTACCCAGTACTGTCTTAAGTTTCTGCTAAATCTCCCTCCCCATCCCATCATCCTTCCATGTTTTGGCCATGGTCCCATCCTTGGTGCACCCACAGCACTATGCTCAGACATAATTTATAGCATTAATCATGCTATATCATATTTTAAAAAAAATACCTGTTTCTCTCTCCTCCAAGACTGAACTAACTGTTCAACTAACTGTATCTCATCCATTTTCCCATCTCACATGTGATATTTAGAAAATGCATGTTAACTGATTTACTGAATAGTCAGGAAACAAAAACTAAGAAATAATAGGGCTAAAACTTTTTTTTTGACTGCTAAGAGTTTGAGGAATTCAGTGGAGAAAGATATTTCAATATTTCTTTCTAGCAAGTCAACATACTGGCAGAAAGTATACAAGAAATAGACCTAATTTCTGAAAACAGTCCCAACACTGGGTACCACTTCTGGCTCCACCATTTACTAGCTCTATGAACTCAAGTAACAACAGCTATGAGCCTAAGCTTCCCCATCTAGAAGGTGAGGATAAATAAACATTACCTGCCCTGTATTACTCAGAGTTGTTAAGATAAAACAAAATAATGTGTAAATGTCTTTTATAAACTCCCAAATGCTATATAAAGTATCATAAGTAAGACACTATTTTAGCAGGACATACTTTAGGATTTTAAGTGGGATTGACACAAGTTAATAAAAGATATAACAATCTTGAACAAGGATCTTCTGTTTAGAGAAATGATCACACCAAACACATGTTCACACAAAGAATACAATTCCAAAATGTTTAAAGTTTTATAAACCTTAAACATAAAAGCAGAAACTAATCATGAAACTTAATTTAACATAATAATGGAGCATAGTTTACAGCATGCTATATTATTATTACATTTCTCAGAACGCAAGATTGTCCAAGATTGGTATCTTGTTTACCAGGTTAGGTATAACAAGATTAGGAAATGACTAAAATTGCTGCTGGATAACACCACTTGGAGGCCACTGGCTCTTCAAAATTTAGTTAGCCCCAAACTGATAGGTCTGTCTCCACAAGCAGCCTGGGCGCTCTGTGAGAGCAGGGGCTGCAATGACCACTGGAGCCCAGTCACCTACTATGACTCTCAGCACAAATAATAGCTCTGAATAATTATTCACTGAAAAGAGAAGTGAATGAAGACTGACATTCAGGTAAGACAGTTGAGATGGTTTTCAGAAGGCAACCTGAACATAAGACTGTCTTCAAGAGCTCTTAGGGGACAGTCTGGACAGGAAGCCCAGCAACATTCTGAGAATAGAATCCAGAGGTTCCTCTTTTGTAGCCAGTCTTCTCTTTCTCATGTGCAAATGTCCCATGGCAGATATAAGCATTTAGTTGCTGTTTATTCTAGGGTTTTATTTCCCCCAAATTAAAAGCCATTCTGCTTTTGTGCACTACTATTTCATTGTTACTAGGGGAGGCCACCCATCTTGTCAGCATTAATATTATCTCTGGGTGGTATACAGAAGAAACATACCTACAAAATGGGTAAACCAACTATGTGTAGATAGGGAAACTAAAAGGACAGTTGACTTTTATCCTTCCTTATTTTACACAACAGTTAAACTTAACATAATTTAGCTTGAAATGTGGTCATCACAAATACAGAGACCAACATTTAGCCCTCATCTGGAACATTAAAAGTCTACCTTCACCACACATTTACTCTTCTCTGTGTTGTGTCTCCTATTATAACTGCATTTTTTCTTTTATTCGTCCTTCTAAATATGTTTTTGTGATTATGAAATAAGAACGACTTTGTCCTACAACCATGCCAGAGCTTTTATACCGGAGTGACTACTGCTCCCAATTGTATGGCACTGGAAGGGAAGCCTTTGATCTCATTCTGATTCCATCTGTCAACCTCCCTCATCAGTCACCTGTGAAATTGTTTCAAGGCTGACTTTTCTATCAGCCTCCAAAATTTCCCATCAATTCCAGACCCTTTGAACTTTGTATCTTGTATATGCCTTCCCCTTGTGGATTTTGTCCCACCATGAATTTCCTACTTCCTTGAACATAAGTGTAAACCTCTTTATTAGAATAAGTATACACATATTACATAAAACTCTATTAAATATGCCAGTGGTTCTAAAATCTGTCTGGTTGTTACATGGAGAACTTTATGAACACCAGGGGTCCCTCACTTTGTCTGCAATCTTTTGATTAGATAGGTCTGGAGTAGGCCATAGGAACCCACACATCTTAAAATCTCTTCTGGTGACTGGAATCATCAGGCTTAAAAGACATTCTCAGAAACAATAGTTTTACATATGCTAATTTTCACAGGTCCTTTACAAGTATATAATTTGGTTCTTTTTTCCCCATTCACCTTTAACTGGTATCATTCAGCATAACCACTCAGTCTTACCTGGCTTTGAGCATTTTTTAAATTGGTGTCAGAGTCTTCCTAAAACATTTTTAGGAAGGTATTACATCTCTCCACTCAAAATGCTTCTTTCCCTGTATGTGGCGTCCCATTAACATGCCACTCCTCCCCTCTCCAACCCTACTGTCTCTAGCCCCTTCCCCAGATAAAAGGGTAATTGGGTTGAAGGACTGACCACCCTCACTCAAGCTCTTCCTTCCTCCACTGGAAAGCCAGTTACTCACAAGAAACCAAGCTACACTCAACCATGATCCAGATAAAAACCAGTTTCCATTGCAGATGAAGGCCAGAATAAGACCTCAAATGAAGGATAAGAGTTGTGATGGGTGCCGGACACTATCTCATGTGCCAGAAAATTTCTGAAGGCAGACAGAAAAGAGCAGCCCGAGCTGCTTAACCTCCTCCTTCCCTACTATGTCTCTAGTCCTTTGCTGCCATGCTGACCTTGCCAGGAAAGCAAATACTGGCTGAGGGACCACAGCAGGAACAATGAGGGGCAGCCAGAGTGATGCCCCATTGTATAGAAGCATAGTGAGAAGAGATGTTTCTGGGATCAATATTTAATGATAATGCAGTACAATGATGAGAGTGATTTTTCATTTACAAGATCACAAAACACTTCTCTATTCATGAGCTGCCGTCTGGACCAATTGTCCTCAAGCAGCATGGTATATCAGGATAATCTGAAAAGCTTTTGCCAAATATATATGACCAAACTTTTTGAATAGGCAATCCACAACCTATGTGGCTCAGCCTCCTCATTCTGGGATACCTCTGGGGAATTCTATAGCTCTATGAAATAGAGTTTAAAAACCACGAGAAGGAGGGACCAGCGGCGCATGCCGGTAATCCCAGTATGAGATGGGAGAATTGCCAGGAGTTTGAGACCAGCCTGGGCAACACAGTGTGAACCTGTCTCTACAAAAGGAAAAACAAAAAAATTGGCTGTGCATGATGGTGCATGCCTGTAGTCCCAGCTCCTCAGGAGACTCAGGCAGAAGGATCTGCTTAGACCCAGCTGGCCCAGGCTGCAGTGAGCTGTGATCAATGCCACTGCACTTCAGCCTGGGTGATAGAGCAAGACCTCATCTCCAAAAAGGAAAGGGGAAAAAAAGCCACGAGGCTAGATGATATGAATTAAAAATAGTGATATTTAACATTCACACAAAATTTTGACATTTAATATTCTAGAGTTTTGCAAAACCATCTTATTATACTAAAAACCTTTTTTTACATTACTATAAGTAATTGCTTGTTTTCACATGTTTAACAACACACACACATGCACACACTGATTTTGGTGATCTGGAATGTAAATGTGACAGAAATTCACCGTCTGGCCTCAATGTAGTATGCACTAGCATCATACACCCTATGCATTGTGCAAGCCAGTGGGTAAGCCCAGCAAAGCACACCATGATACTACAATAGGTTTGTGTCTGGGGTTTTTCATCCTGCCATATTCAACCCAGTGACAAAAAAAATGCTTTCCAACATGATTCCTTTGACCTCCCCTCAGTCCAAAAAGGAAAATTCAGTCTGTCGAGCAAAGACCAGTTTTGCTGCAGCTTGCAAAAACTTGAGAAGTGATTAGGTCTACTTCTCCAGAAATCCAGGGAGCACATGCAGAAGGAAGCATAATGAAGAAGCAACAGTTTCCCTGTAGCTGGTGAAGTATTCTAGACACCTCTGAATATATTCAAAATTATCTTCATTATTTTTGCTTCCAATAATATACACTAAGAAATACTATACTTGGGACATTTATGTTTAAATATAAATTAAGGCATTCTAAAGCAAAAGAATGGAGATTATTCAACATATTCTAATTACCCTCTAAACCAATTAAACCACCTAGTGATTGCTAATGTGCTTTGTCCCTTATAATAGTTTGGAGTTATCTTGAAAAAAGTTATAGAAATATAATTACCTTCTTGAGACTATAATTTTTGAACATTTATTTTTAATTTATAAAATTAAGCTCTTCTCCATTTTCAGTATGTTCGTTCATTACAGCAGTTTCTGAATATATTTTTCTAATTAATATTAGATTAAAAATGTGACTTTATAAAGTACTATTATGTTGAGAAGGTACAAAATATGTTTACTGTGTAAATATCAGACATACTTTTTTCATAAAATACAATGAGCTGCAGCATATTACTACAAGGTGGTAGTGGTGCTATGCTAGTACTCAGGGTTTTTGTTCTAAGATATGAACATTAGATGGGCTTTTTCAGAGTTACACAAATCCTTTCACATAACTGGTAAGTGAAATAAACATAACTCTGTTGTAAATGGGTAAAAAAAAAACCTCTCCTTCAAATACTGAATTTACTTCTTATTTTATCAATTGCCTCAACTCACTCCCAAGAATAATCCCTAACCCACATCTGACATTTTGATGTAACCACTTTCCCACATGTCTACAACAATATGACTATTTTGATGTGGGGAAATTTTGATATGGCCTAAAATAAACCACTAAACATTACATTTATTTTTTTTTAACTAGTAACTAATGGGATAAATGGATAACCTAAGAGCATACCTGAGCCTCACAGGACTGCTGCACTCCCAATGTCCCTGAACCTGGAAGGCACTTTGTGGTTAAGGTAGGAGTTGGGGTCAGTGACATGGTCAAGGGAGGGATGGGGGCAGGGTGAAGTGTAGGCACCTGACACACTAACCAGAGATAACCAGGAGTCATGTATTTACCATATATAGCTATCTCAGAAAGGGCTATTAACCATTCCACGCAAAAGATCTGCTTCTTTTCAATTTTAATTGCATCTTCAATAATCTGCCTCTCAAGTTCCCTAGTTCTTCCCCCAGTTAGTAGCTGGGTCCCAAATACATAGGCAATCCTCAGTTAGAACTCTGCCAGTTGATAGATAGATAGATAGATATAGACATATACATACATTCAGACAGACAGAAGACAGGCATAGACAGATACACATATATGCTATATTTAATATCATAAATCTACTCCAATTATGATTTTGACAGGTAGGATAATATCATTAGCTCTAGTAGACTTTTAAAAATCTTAATTGTTCACAGAAATGAATAGAATCAAATGAAACTGTCCTCTGTGATTAGAATGGGACAGAGAAAAGGTCATGGACTGTGCAAATTACTGGGTAAAACACACACACACACACACACACAATTTGGGTTCTGCACATTGGTCATGACAGTGTGTCCCTTTACCTGGACCCATGTCTGCCTTCCATTTATTCTTCATCTGATATCTTTTCCTATTACCTGCCAAAAAATGTCAACCTTCCCTCCTTTATGTCACTTTTGCACATTTTTCTACCACCTTTGCAATGTAGTGTTATAATGTCTCCACATTGTGAACAAAGGTTCAGAGCTCAGGCCTGGGTCCAAATTTTGTCTCCACAACTGATTTGCTGTTAAAATTGCTGAGAAAATTACTTAACCTTTGTGAATCTGTTTCCTATTCTTTATAATATATTAACAATAACAACTTATTCATGGGGTAGTATGAGAATTCAATGAGTTAATGAATGTAAGGCCTTTGCAGGGAATCTTGGTAACACAATGCTCAGCAAACCTTCATTGTTTTTGTAGGGTTCTTGCATCTGTCCTTTATTAGACGGTAAATTTCCCCAGTGAGGATCACATTACTCCATCTTTGTATCCTTAGTACCCAGCAGCACTACATCTTTCACCTCAGTGGCACTGATAAATTGTTAAACTTAAGTTGAATTATTCTCTCTGTCTTCCATCTCTAACTGTTCCCTCTCCACCCTTCCTTCCCCTTTTGCATGTCTCAAGTAAAAACTGTTTTCGCTTCTTGATTATGTGTCAGATTACAAGCTATGTCTTCCTCTCCATTTCTACAAAACTTCTTTTTAAAAAATTCAACTAATTTTGCTGTTTCTTGCCTTTTCTTCCTCCTTTACAGCATGTGTCATCGTTTTTGCTCCATCTTCTTCAAGAAAACTGCCCCTTGGCTGTTTCCAATTACATACTATGTGCCAACTTTCACAGTGAACTTCTTCCCACCGCTCCAATTATCTCCTCTAAATATACATATAACTCTTAAAATAAACTTCTATATTTATTCTCATATTTTCACTCTAGCTCCATTTATAACTGTCTACTTGATATCTCCACTTGGAGATTGTGTCACCTGAAATGCAACAAGTACACTTTATTTCATGCCATGTATGTCTTAGTATAATAGAAAAAACATTGGCCTGGCTTCAGGAAACCTAGATTCTAATTTCAAAATTTCCAGTAATAAATGATATGGCACCTGGTAAAAGTCACTTACTCTCTAGAAAACCTGAAATAAATTCAGCATCTTCCCATGACAACTCAGCTCCTCTTCCTGTGATGTTATCTGTTAGTATTTTCCCAAGTATTTTCCAAAACATGCAACCCCAGGACTTCCAACCTATCTTTTCTCGCTTCCTAATATTATTGTCTGTTGTCAAAGGGTTTTTGAAAATTGCTCTTCCTTTTTGGTCCTACTGACAGTGACCCAATTCTTATAACATGATCATTTCTCACTTAGACTATAGCAATGACCACCCCCTATGGAGAAATGCTTCCAGGATCAGCATTCCATGAAGAATCTCCCAATGGTGAGCAGAGTTCAACACCTGACAGCCACCAGCACTCACCCTGCTTTTGGAAGCTATGGCTTCCCCTTGAAGTTTGGAACAAATGTGGAAAATGACTCTACTCTTAACAACTCATAGCAAAGCAAAAGCAAGACAGAACACTCAAACATGACTTTACTCAAGGTTGATACTAACAGAAGGGAAGTGAATAGAGAACTCCACCATCCACAATAGAACAAAATCTCTCTTGTTCTCTATGCCTGTACACCAAAAAAAGTGGACCCTTGGACCTTCCTGTCACAGGCTTTTGAAAAGGAGCATACCAGGTGGTCCTCAAGAAGCAGAACCTTCCTGCTCATCTACGGTCTGTCCTTGCAGTTCTTGTTCTTCCACTTACAGAGATGCTGCCTTTTTCAGGCAGGACTCAACTGAACACCACAGGCCCACAAAAGTCCCACATTGTTCATAAAGAAAATCACACAGGCGTAAACATGAAAGACACATATATTTCCTTACCCAAAACTAGCCCCTCTAATTAATCCTCCAGAATTGTTTCCACAAAACACAGATCTCATTTAAGCACGCCCTGTTCAAAATCTTTGCTGATTGTTCACACACCAGAGAATAAAGCAAAGCTCTTTAACACTGTGTTTAAGACCTGTGGCGACATCTTAACTGCTTTTTCTGGCCCCCTCTGGGTGCTTCTTCCACCCCCTCCCACCCCCTGCTTTGTCTGCTCCTGGCCAAAGGAAACTCACATCCTTCCATCTTGTCCTCTCTACCTGGGTGTCTTTCCACAGCCCCAGAATGTGTGACCTCAGGTCCTCTCTTCTCGTGACTCACCCTTAAATGCGGGACTTTAATACCCGCACTTCACAATGTCACTCAAGTAGTGCTCACTCCTTTGCAATTCTGTGGTATCAGTCATTTGCAATTCTGTGTTATCAATCCTCATAGAGGTCTATTTGAATCCTATATGCAATGGATTCACACAGAAGTGTGATGTACTGAAACTATGTTTACTCTAAAAAGCTTCTCTCTCTCTCTCATTTTTCACTATTTCAAGTGGTTCATGAATTCTGAAATCTGTATTACAGTATGAGGAGAAAACAAATCTAAAAACAGGTCAAGTTACCCACTCAGCCTTTGAAAGTTTGCCTGACTTACCTCCCTAAACTCCAAAAGTCATTCTGGGATCCAGATGATTTTATTTCTTCCTCATCCTACCCAAATCTCTACTCCACTAAAGAACAGCATAAAGAGTGGGCATTTTTGCTGTTGCTGGGATGGAATGAAACATTCCTTTCCCTCTACTCTGTTCACATATCTCTATAGTAGGTAAATCACATACATTACTCATTGGAAGGTACCTATAGAAACCTAGAAGAAACTTAGCTTATTCTTAAGTCTTTTTGCCTCAGCGTAACCATTAGAAAGCATTCAGACATTCTACTTCAGACAAACAGCAGCCTATCCCATCCCCCTGGGCAAATCTTCTTCAGATGCAAGATCAAGACAGCCCAACCATGCATGGTTTAGCATAATAATCTCTAGTAAACTTCTGATTACTTGTCAAGGCCAAAGTCATAAGAGTTTGTGTGTTACAAATATCTGTGTTTGTGAATTGCAAATGTCTAGCAAGTCTCTTGCAGGAATCCTCACCCTCCCGAGGTTAACCTAATCAGCCCTCTGTGAACTACATGACACAGGTAAGCCCCATCATGGCAGCAATCATGTAACTAACCCACCCATCTGCATGCTCTCCATCACCTTACATCATCAGTACCTGCACCTGCCTGCCCCTTCGTGATGATGTGGAAGCAGACCATCACCCAATCACCCTAATGGTCTTCCCCCATCAAGGGGAAAGGTTAAAATGACTTAACCACAAGCAACCAATAGCTATTGCCTTGCTAGACTCTGGTGTGGCCATGTGCACTCTGAGCTATGGCTGTTGCCATGCTTCCTGGCTTTGGCCCCCTCCCCCACCTTGGGGAGGTGAATCTTCTCTCTTCCTTCTCTTTCTCTCTCTAATTTACTTTTAAATAAACCTTTCTTTCTAACCTTTTTGTGTGTCACAATTCTTTGCAATTTACTCGGATCTCTGGGTTGCCAGTGCAACACCTCCAGCTTTCCGGCTCCGGGGGTGCTGCGCCTCCCTGCACCTCTCCACCCTCACTCTGTCCAGTACCCTAATGTTTTTGGTGGTTCCATTGAGATGTCTGCGATCTCTCTCTCTCTCTCTCTCTCTCTCTCTCTCTCTCTCTCTCTCTCTCTCTTATTTCTTAACTGGTGACCCTCTGTGGACTGTGTTGGAATCTGGTGGCAACTGAAAGCTCTGGCTGAGGCTACACTTCAGTGTGCCAGAAGCTCCCAGAGAAAAACATCAGATTGCTGCAGGTGAGGGGCTAAGATTAACTCTTTCCTTTCTTCTAGCCACAATCTCTGAGTTTCCCCATGGCCCGGGGTTGATCTTGGAGGACAACTGATGGTCTCTGCCTAGGGCTACTCCCTAGGGAGTCAAGAAGGCCCCTGAAGAATTGTTCAGACCACCGGCACCTGAATGGGTGGGAGACAAAGTACTTGGTTTCTTTACTCTTTTCCTCTCTGGCTGATGAAGTAACTCCACAGAGGACCTTAAAACTCTAACAGCTATAATATGCCTTTCCGCACCTCTGGTGAGTCATCCCCATTTTTCATCCATACACCCACATATTTGGATGTGTGCTCTTGGACCACCCTTTGTTCGAATGACTTTCTGTTTCTCTTGGGTTTCCAGTTTCCATCTTGGGAGACTTCTAGTGAGGGTCAGGGACCTAGTTGCTGAAAGTCCTGGTACCAGGCCTTCCAAGACATGGTGGAACATGCATCCAGCAAGCTCCAATGGGCACAGGGACAGGAGGACGCTGTCTCCCTGCTGACTCATATGTTTTGCACTGATTCCTTTGAACCTGTTGGGGACACCCGGCAGGGAATATGGGTGAGATAAGGCCCAGAAACAAATTCATGATACCAAGAGCCCATTCTAATCGTACCACCGTTTCCTTTTACAGGAACCATGGGAAGCTCTCAATTGGTTGTAGATACACCACTGGCATGCCTTTTAAAACCCCATAAAGTTTTAAAACTCAGTGAGGATATTCACCTACAGCATTTAATATTTTACTGCAATACTGCTTGGCCACAATATAAGCTGAGGAATGACAAAACCAGGCCAGAAGGCTACTCCCTAGCCCCTAACATCCTTTTGCAGCTTGATTTGTACGTAAAGAAAAATGGCAAATACCTTGAAATCCCATATATTCAGGCCATTTATGAGTTAGCTTGCCACCCAGATGTCTGTTCCTCTTGCTGTATTTCTGTGTTGACTCCTGAGACCCCACTGTCCATAGTCTCATCAGAGGATACTGATCCTGCTAATTTAGCCACCCCTCCCTTGAAAGATTTTTTTCACCTCCTTCATACTCTCCTGTTTCTTCTACAACTCCAATTCTTGCTTTCCCTCTAATTCAAATGCTGACCCAGATGGTTTAACTACTCCTGTCTCTTATAGTCTGCTTTTGCTATTCCACTTTGTCAGTTTCCCTTCCTTCTCGTCCTGCACCTTTATCTGTGGAGGAGTGGCTGGCGACTATGGCTGGGGTGCCTCACTCTGGCCTTCAGTCTTTTTACCTTCAGAGAAGGGGCTGGTGCCAAAGGCCACAGCACCTGACCCCAGTCTCCAGCCTTCTCACCCCCTTCTCTTACTGCTTAATAACCCTCTGATGGCAGCCCTACAAGCTTCAGCAAGTCACCACCCCCCTCCACATGCATTGGAAAGCCCATTCAGGTTTCCACATAGCTTAATAGGTCTCTTCTCATGGGGGTGGCTAAAACAAAAAGATATCAAAGTTGCTGTTTGTTTGTTTGCTCTGATAAATCTCTCTCAAGTTCTATCTAAACTGGGACTATATCAACCTTCTTCCCAGACGAAAGTAAAGGGATCATGTAAATTAATCCTGTTAACTAACTACAAAAAAGGTGTTATTAAACAGGCTAAGACAAAAATAAAAGAGGTTTTCTTTAAGGACCAGATAAAATTCCAGCAATGTTTCTAAGTCACCTCTCTGAGACATTGCAGCAGTTTATTGATATTGATTTAAACTCTCTGGAGGGACAAACTCTTTTGGCTATATATTTTATTTCTCAGTCAACACCAAACATTAGACACAAACTCCAAAAAGTTAAAAAAGGGCCTCAATTAAAGCTACTGAACACAGCCTTTAAAGTCTTTAACACCAGAGAGGAGGAAAAAATGCAGGACCACAAACATAAGTGGAAAGCATTTCAGCTTTTATCTATCGCTTTAGCAAGAAGAGCCACCACTGATAGTCTTCCACCCCAGATAGTCAATCGCAGAAGTACACAGCCCCCTTCCCAGGTTTGTTTCTGATGCCATCAAAATGGGCATATGGCCAAAGACTATCAAGTCCCACCAATGGCAAAACCCTGTCCCAAATGCAAACAGCATGGACATTGGGCTCATGATTGCCTTGTCACCTAACTGGAGGAGAGCACATGACCCAGAGGCTTGCTGCAAATAGGGGACACCAGGCATCTCGTGTGATCTCAGAAAGGGATCTCTTGTCTTGCTCCAGTCAAATTGACTCACCCCTGGCCTGGCAGCCCCTATGTCTTAAGAACAAACTATTAAACCAACCGAACCTAGGGTAGAAATATCAATAGCTGGCAGGGTTATATCATTTGTTATTGATACGGGGGCTACATGCTCAACTCTGCTTAAATTTCCTGGTCCACTCCTTTCTTCACTCCTTTTGGTTGTGGGGGTGCAGAGCATTTTATCCAGGTGTATCACTACACCATTGCTTCCATGTGTTCTGTGAGATAAAATATTTCAACACTCCTTCCTTGTTATGCCAACGTGTCCAGCTCCATTACTGGAAAGAAATATTATGACAACAATTGAAACTCAAATTATTCTTTACCCTGAGCCATCACCACTGTGGTTTTTCGGTGTCTTTTGTTTAGCTTTGGATTCTCCTAATAGTTCTACGTTGGATCCTATCCAAGCCCTCCCACTGCATATAAAATTATTAATTTGGTTAGAGTTTTGAGGTTAGAAAAAATGTATAGAAGGTTGTTGGTATAAGGTATATTTTTCACAAAAAAGGATAAAGAAAAAAATGATTGTATATAAAAAAGGATCTTGTATGATACGTTTTTGTTCTATAATAAAATGGCTGATTATCTAAGAAAAGTATAGAGCAAAAATAAAAAATTCAAGCTGGGCTCTGTGGCTCAACCTGTAATCCCACGCCTTTGGGAGGCTGAAGTGAGTGGATTGCCTGAGCCTGTGGGTTCGAGACCCGCCTGAGCAGCAAGACCTCATCTCTAACATAAATTAAAAAATCAGCTGGGCGTGGTAGCACATGCCTGTAATTCCAGCTACTTGGAAGGCTGAGGCGGAAGGATCGGTGGAGCCCAGCAGGTCGAGGCAGCGGTGGCCGGGAGCGGCCACTGCACTCCAGTATGGGTGACAGAGTGAGACTCCAACTCAAAAAATAAATAAATTAAATAAATAAATAAAAGATTCAAACATGTCAAAAAATATGTTTGTAAAAAATGTGAAAAAAATTCTGTAAACACTTGAGCCTACAAAAAAGTTTCTATAAATTTACCATTAATATCAAGTACACTAATGATAGGCCAAAATGCTACTCAAAGACCAAAACATGAACTTCTTAATTAACAATCTCCAAAAGAATCTTCTCCTATAAACAACAAAGGGGGGAAGAAAAAGTAAAAAATTCAGTTAGCCCTCCCCCATTGTCTTTGTTACAAAAAGGTGGGGCTTTTTTTTTTTTCAAAATCTTTGGAATATCACTTTGGCTAAATAAGTAATTTTTACAATAAATACTGTAATTTTGTGTTATAACATTATGTTATTGAAATTTTTAATACTTAAACTCTTCAAGTTCTCAATTCAGTCTCTCTAGTGTGAGATAAGAAGCAAACTCCAGGAACCACACCTACCTCAACCCCTTCTAAATTGCCTACAGACCAGGTAAATTAATTTTACCCACAAGTTTATAGTCAGCTATATGCTTTTCAATGTCAAATTACTAGCAATTTTGGGATCTCCTTCTAGGCACAGGGATTACTATCCACCATAGAATTAATGGCAAAATAACCTGGGCTTCACCCTGTAGCATATAGAGTATATCAAATCTATTATTAAGAAAACAAAGGAAACCGTATTCTCTTGCCAATATTTACCTGTTTTGAATTCTTAATTTAAGCTACCACCTAACTATATGTCTCTAATATTTTCAATTTTTCTTTCTTCAGACTTTGTCAAAGTGGCTGTATTTCCTTGCTAAAGTATAACTAAAGATAATTTACCAAATAATATTTCAACTTACATTGATAAATTAGAGGCTTTGGCTAAACATACATATAATGTACAGGACTACTTTCACTTTTTCAGAATTGTTTTGGACAATACCCTTTTTCATCATTGTTTACTTAATAATTTTTGCCCGTGCTCTCTCTCAGTGTTTTATAAAATCCAAACAGTATTTGGTTAAGGTCCCGCCATTTCCTGTTCATGCCCTTGGAAATAGATAGGTAGGGACATCTCTACAGCCCATTTCAGCAGTAAACAGATACAGAAAAATGATCTTTGCCCCATTCCCATAAGCATAAGAATATTTTCAAGAGCAGGAGTGGGAATGAAAGGTACCTGTAGAAACCTAGAAGAAACTTAGCTTATTCTTTAGTCTTTTTCCTCAGCGTAGCCATTAGAAAGCATTGAGACATTCTACTGCAGGACAAACAGTAGCCTATCCCATCCCTCTGGGAAAATCTCCTTCAGATGCAAGATCAGGACAGCCCAACCATTCATGGTTTAACACAATAATCTCTAGTAAACTTCTGATTCCTTGTCAAGGAATCATAAGAGTTTGTGAGTTACAAATGTCTGTTTTTGTGAATTGCAAATGTCTAGCAAGTCTCTTGCAGGAATCCTCCCTCGCCCAGGTTAACCTAATCAGCGCTCTGTGAACTACATGACAGGTAATCCCCACCATGGCAGCAATCAGGTGACTAACCCAGCCATCGGCCTGCTCTTCATCACCTAACATCATCAGTACCTGTGCTTGCCTGCCCCTTTGTGATGATGTGGAAGCAGACCACCACCCAATCACCCTAATGGTCTTCCCCCATCAAGGAGAATGGTTAAAAGGACTCAACGACAAGCAACCAGCAGCCATTGCCTTGCTAGACTCTAGTGTAGCCATGTGCTCTCTGAGCTATGGCTGTCTCCATGCTTTCCGGCTTTGGCCCCCTCCCCCACCTTGGGGAGGTGAATTTTCTCTCTTCCTTCTCTTTCTCTCTCTAATTTAATCTTTTCTCTTCCTTCTCTTTCTCTCTTTAATTTACTTTTAAATAAACTTTTCTTTCTTAGCCTTTTTGTGTGTTGCAATTCTTTGCAATTTACTCAGATCTCTGGGTTGCCAGCCTGACACCTCTGGCTTGCCAGCTCCAGTGGTACTGTGCCTCCCTGCGACTCTCTGTCCTCACCCTGTCCAGTACCCTAACACTCATATTATATATGATTCTCTACATGCATGTAGTATTCATCTGCTGAGGTTATAGAATCGGGAAGAACTCAAAGGCTCGTCACACTTTTCACTTACATGGTAAGGCAAATAAAGTTACTTCATCCTGATGCCTACAAAATACAAATTCCTTAGGTGCAGAGGTAAAAATCAAGTTTGATTATTCACACATGTACTACATTGTGTTTTACACATCTACTCATTTTTTGTTCTTTTTAGTAGGAGTCTCACTGTCTCAGGCTGGAGTGCAGTGGCATGCTCACAGACACTGCAGCTTCAACCTGCTTGGCTTAGGAGATCCTTCTGCCTTAGTCTTCCAAGTAGCTGGAACTACAGACACATGCCACCATGCCCAACTAATTTGGTTATTTATTGTAGATATGAGGTCTCACCAAATTGCCCAGACTAGTTTAGAACCCCTGGGCTCAGGCAATCCTCTCTCTCACTTCCACCTTCCAAAGTGCTGAGATTATAGGGGTGAGCCACGGCCCCAGGTCTGCTCATTCATTAAACACACATTTGTTGAGTGCCTAATGCATGCTGCACTGAGCACTGGAAATAGACCAATAAACAACACAGAGAAAAATGCCTGTCCTCAGGGAGTTAATAATATATTGAAGACCATATTAAAGATTTTAGAAAGGATTTTTAACATTTAATTTCATTGTACTTACACACAAAAGGTTTGTGTAATCTTCTTATCTCTTTATAAACCTTACTAAACTAGTCTGTAGGAACAATAAAAATAAATAAATCTGAAATAGCATGTAGGAGAATGACTTTCAAAGTTTAGAATAACATCCTATGATTACTCACAGAACAGTTTTCCAGATGAGAAAACAAGAGGCCATCTCAGAATGGCAGAATCAAAGTCCAAACAGAGTTTGAAAAGAGAATTTACTCACTTCCAAAAAGATGCCTTTTATAAAATTACATGTATAACCTTAGGTCATTGCTCTGGTTTGAATGTGTCCTCCAAAGTTCATGTGTTGAAAATTTGAACCCCCTTACATGGCATTGTTGGGAAACAAGGCCTATGGGAAGTGTTTGGGTAATGGGGGCTCTGCCATCATAAACAGATTAATGCTGTTACCACAGGAGTGGGTTCCTTATAAAAGGACAAACTGGGCTCTCTCTCACACAGTCTCCAGCCCTTCTGCCTTTAAACATGGGATGACGCAGCAAGAAGGCCTTTGCCAGGTGCCAGTCCCTTCACATTGGACTTCCCAACCTCTGGAACTATAAACCAGTAAATTTCTATTTGTTAGAAACTGCTCAATCTCAGGTTTTCTATTATAGCAGTACTAAACAGACCAAGACAGTCCTAAAAGTTTAAAACTACACATACATACACACATACATGAAAGAACTATACAAGTTGTTTTAGAAGGTCAAAGTCAAGTATATTTTGTAAAAAGCATTTTTGAAAAAGTTTTTATTTGTATTGACTCCACTAACATTGCTTTATTATTAATAACATCTTTCTTATGGGAGAAGAATGGCAAGTAACCAAATTCAGCAAAACAATGATGGGTGATTATTGGCTTTAAGCATTTGATAAAACTTTCTTTAATAAATGACATGTCTAGCCGGGCATGGTGGCTCAAGTCTGTAAGCCCAGCACTTTGGGAGGTTGAGGCCAGAGGATTACCTGAGCCCAGGAGTTCCAGACAATAAATCCAAAAATTAGCTGGGCATGGTAATGCATGCCTGTAGTTCCAGCTACTTGGAAGGCTGAGGTGGAAGGATTGCCGGAGCCAAGCAGGTCGAGGCTGCAGTGGCTGTAAGTGTGCCACTGCACTCCACCCTGGGTGACAGAGAAAGACTCCAACTCAAAAAATAATAATAAATAACACTTCCAGGTAGAAAGACTCTATGCAGAATAGAGAGAAATCTGTGTCAAGAGAAACAACTAATGATCAATCATAATCCATTCTCTCTTTCTCCTGGTACTTTGCCTCTCAGCTACAAACTCCATCTCCTGACCTGCCCTGCAGGTGGCCATGTGATCAAGGTTAGGTCAATAGGATGGGAGTAGAAGTGATGGGTGCAATTTAACTGTCATCCCCTTAATGACACCTGACCTGGGCTCGGACTCTTCTGTTCCCTCTTCCTGTTGGCCTGAAGGGTGAAGACTTGAGCAACCTTGGAAGTTGCCCAGTGAAACTATCTTCCCAGCATTTTTGAAATGTACCCCTTTGGCCTAGGCCTTTGCATATGGGCCTACCTCCTTCATGTTCTTGTTCTCCACTTTCTAGCTGGAACCTGGAAATGGTGACACAGCTTCAACCACAGAAGGAAGGACAACCCTATGGAAACATGGCAATGAAGCAACATGGGAGGAACCTTGGCACTTGAATGCAACAGAGATACCCATTCACCTCAGAAGATTTCACGGACTGTGAATAAGAGAGATACTTCCTTGTTCTCTAAGTCTCTGAATTTGGGAGGTTTATTGTCATTACAACTTGGTAACTCAACATTCAAGCTTTTTCATAGCCACCCCACAAACTCTGAACCATAGACCTCTGAACTGCTATTGGTTAAACTACCATATGTCAGGTTTTGTCACAACAGGCTAGTCTATACATACAATGTTTCTACCATCTCATCTTCAATGAGCAATCCTTGATTAATTACATTAGTCATTACATATATAATTCTAGGAATAGTTGCAAGACTATGCCCAACATTCATTTCCCCTTTCCTCCGTCCCAACAAAACCCTAATTTAGTTTCAGTATCCACTCTTTCTTCACAAGTCATGTGCTTAGGAAATGCAGACTCTATTCCCAGATCCAGCAAGTACAAATTAATTAGTTTAACAAACTGCTTATGAAGACTCTTCCTTTCCCTTTGCCATCAGAAATTAGTTCAGAGGTGAGATGTGACCCAATTCTAGTCAATGAGACTGAGGTGATGGTCTCCTGGGAAACTGCTTTTGGTAAAATAGGAGAGAGAGCCCACTTTCTGTCTGCTGTCTGTCTGTGACACCTAGAATTGATTCAGGCTACAGATACAGCTAACACATAGGGGAGAAAAAGGCCTTGAGAATCACAGAGAGAAGTGAGTTGGAGACCGCCATTCTTCCAGGGGCTTAAACCAATATGATTTAAGGTTTTTTGTTAGCTGCAGCTAATCACAGCCATCCTAACAGATAAAGTATACCAAGAGTGCCCATATAAAATACATAATAAATAAACCAACTAGGCATTGTGGAACATGTGGCCACCGATCATGGCTCACTGCAGCCTCAACTTCCTGGATCCAGGAGATCCTTCTGTCCCAGTCTCACAAGTAGCTGAGACTGCAGGCATGCGTCCCACATCTGGCTAACTTTTAAACATTTTTTTTTTGTAGAGAGGAGGTCTCGCTATGTTTCCAGGCTGATCTTGAGAACTCCCAGACTCAAGTGATCCTCTTGCCTCAGCCTCACAAACTGCTGGGGTTACAGGCATGAGCCACCGTCCCTGGGCTGGTTTATTTATTAGGTACATTCTATGGGGTCTCTTGTTATACTTTATCAGTTAGGATGCCATCAGCTGCAGGCAACAAAAATCCCTAAATCATCTTGGCTTAAGCCCCTGGAAGAGTGACAGACTCCGACTCACTTTTATGATTCTCAAGGCTTTATTCCCAACTGTGTGTTAGTTATATACATAGCCTGAATCACTACCAGGTGTCGCATCCAGACAGCAGACAGCGGACTCTCTCTTCTGTGTACCAAAAGCAGTTCGAATCTGTGCTACTTCCCTCCAGTCTGGGCAAAAATGAGACTACAACTCAAAAATAACTAACAAAATAATAAATTTTAAAACAGCACACAAACCAATCCTAGAAATGAAATAGAAATAATATGCTACTCCCACCCCAGTCATAATATCCCATTCCAGTCATTAAACATGGAAGAAACAAGTTTAATTACTATCACCCTAAAAACATTAAAAGGTCCTTAAAAGCACCACACACAGAAGAAAACCCACGCATGTTAAAGTGACATTCTCCATTTACTTAACTCTTACTTCAAAAATGACAATCCAAAAGCTATGAGGTTTAACAAGTATCTAAACTATAAATCTCAAATAAGTATATAACAATTAATCTTCTTATCCCTGGCTACAGAGTAGTTCTAGAAGTAAGGACGCCCATTGTCCCAAATAAGTCAGACCTCGTACAGTTCGAGCAGCAAAAAGGCAGAATTCTTTCTCCATTCAGGAGACTTCTTATCATGGATAAAATCTATGGCTAGCCTTTTCCAGTCATTTAGAAAAAATTCAAAGTTCTCTGGTCCCCTCTTGTCACAAAAACATTTCACATTTCAGTGGGGAAAACTTCGGGGCCAATCTAAACTTTTCCCCTTCCCCAGTCTGGGCTATTTCTGACCTCCTCTTGAATGTCAACGCCTTCCTTAATTCACTAGTCAGAGTGCCTGACTCCTCAAAAGGGGCTTCGTCATTGGTTTGGCAGAGATTTTCCTGCTGGAAACAGCCTTCTGCAGCTTGTAGGGTTCACATAATAACTCTCTCTTCCAGGTGGTCACTTAGAATGCTGCCTCCCCTCCAACTGTGTCTGATGTGCATACCTCCAGCCTCTATGCAAAGGTCACACTGTCCCTGGCAGGAAAGGCTTTTGGGTGGGGTCTTTTTTTTAATGAGAAAGTAGGATTTATTGAGGACAGAAAAGTTCCCATGGTGGGAGAAGACCCACAGGGGTTGCCCGGCACCATCTTTTAAAAGGCAACCAGGCCCTCTCCCTGTCCATGGAAAGAAGATCTCTTGGCCTTGTTATGAGTGATAGCACAGCTGGCTCCCCAGGTAGCTGCCCTGCTTGTTCTGTGTCCAGAAGGCAGTAAAGCTCCAGCAAGTATTTGACCTCCAAAGTTTTCTAGTCCAGGTTGTATGTCTCCATGGCCTCCAAAGTCAAGAGAGCCAAGTGTTCTCCTTCCAGCCCTCTCACTAAGTTTGGGGTGAGATGGAATCACTCCATTCCTTCCTGCCTTCCCAGCTCATCTTGGCCTCTTCAGCTTCAATCACACTAGCAAAATACTGGGCTAAGGGTTACAAACCTTCACTAAGGAATGTGATGTCATTGCCGCTTATTATTTTGTTTGCAATGCTTTCAGGTCTCAGCCAAAACTGAGACAAAATGAAATCTATCGCCACATCCTATTTCACTTATTTTCCTGACATCCAATAAGCCTGCCTCCTCCTACATATTCTTCCAATGTCTAAAACAGATCCAGTCTTTCCATTGCCACAGACTTTTTTCTTTGCCTATGAGAATGTTATTCTCCCTCTCCATCACCCCCTCCATAACCTCTTTTTACTTGGGCAATACCTTTTTCCCTGTCTCTCTTCTTGCTAGTGGCAGACTACTAGAATCAACCATCTGTACTCATCACCTCTGTTTCTTCATCAAACATTTCCTTCTGAACCATCTGCAAATATATTTCTGCTCCAAAAGTCTCTGAGACAAAACTCTCGAGTCACTGTGACCAGCACTGTCCAATAAACCCTTCTTTAGTGATGGAAATGTTCTATATCTGCACTGTCCAATAATAGCCAGTAACCAAATGGAACCATCAAACTGTGACTAATGAGACTGAGATACAAAATCATTGTATGTAATTTTAACTGATTTTAAATTAAACAGCCACATGTAGCCAGTGGCTATTGTACTAGATAACAAAGCCCTCAATAAATCAAATGGCTTGTTTCCAGTTCTCAATCTGCCTAAATACTGTATAACCTGATACTGTTATTGTTCTTCCAGGAAATTATCTTTAACCATAAGTTCTAGAAGATGTTTAAAAATAATGTACTGCATTTAAGTCGATGAGGTAAAGAGGCCATTCTGGGCAGGGGAAATAACATGAATATGTGCAGAGCATAATTAATCAGCAAATGGTATGTGCATCAGGAGGGAAGAGACAGAAGTGATGAGAATAGCCTGATCAGAGTGAAGGATAAAAGTAGAGATTAGTGTGGGGTGGGTAACTGGGTGGATAAGCATGAGACAGTTGACAAAGACCACCCACAGATGGGGGAAAAATTAAGGGGGCAAAAACATAGAGCAAAGGAGATACTTACAGATGAGAAAACAAACCCTTGCTTAAAGTCACAGAGCATCTTCTGACAAAGCTATAACTAATATTTAAGTCTACTTTCCCCCACAATAGGTTTGAGGTTTCAAGCATTAAATTAAATGCTTTAGTGTTTGAAGAAAATTAACTCCAGCAATGACAGGCAAGAGAGATTAGAAGAGAGAAAGCTTGAAGGAGCTGATGGGCAACTATGATTATCCAAGAGTAAGGCAGGATGAATTTCAAGGTGGCTTTCAAGTAATTTTAGTAATAGATTCTCAATATACACAATATGTAAATAAGATGCTTCATTAATGTAAATTCAACTTTAAGTTTAAGTAGGTGAAATTATATACAATGAAGTCAATTAAGGCAAACAAAATTGTTTTGAATGTCATGCCTTTTTCCAAACACGAGCACCTGTTAATGCTCTGGTACTATCTAATGTGTAAATTTTCACACACAATGGATTTTTTTTTTGCCCATTCTGTTTCTCATTACTGTTTTTGAAATATTTTAAATCACCTTAAAAAACAAAATTCATGGTAGTAGTGGGAAAGTGCCAGAGGAGGGTGGAGGTAGGGTTGGCAGTAGTGGGAAACTATCAGGGGAGGGGGAGGTATACCTCATTAACAAGGAAGGGTACCTGCATAATGAACATTTGCATACCTAACCTTGAATTATAGCCCACATAACTAAAATAATTTTTTTTTAATTCAGAATAAATTCTTGTAGACCCCTGAAACTACTCTGCAGCCCCGGGGACCTGTAAAGATGGGGTGAAAGCCACTCAGCCCCAGGTGATGATCCAAGATCTCCAACTCCACCATCCTGCTTCACTTTCTATAGCATGGGACATCTTTGCATGAATGAGGGGGACCCCAAAAACTGAGAATTATCTTTTGGAGGGCAGGCCCCATGTAGTATAGTCTCCCCCTCACCCCAGGTAAGTAAGTGTTCTAGGAAGCAACAGTGTATCAGTTAGCATTGTTGTGAGAGGCTGCATTCAACTTCAGTGAATTTTTTTAGAGGTTCTTTCACCTCTTTTGCCCATTTCATGATGGGTGATTTACAGATACACCTGCCTACACTGTGCTGATTGTTCAGTAGTTTTTTAACCAAAATCAGCAAGATCCCCATGTCTCACCCTCTCTATTTACCTGATCACACTCTGAAAGAATTTTTATTGTTTCTCCCATATGAAAAAAAGTCCTCAAAGGGACATGGCAAAGGTGCAAAAAAATTGGCAAAATCACTAAAAAACACCAACTTGGACAAGTTCACAAATTGTTTTGAGCAGTGGAAGAAGTATCTTGATAGGTGTATTGCATCAAATGGAGAGTACTTTGAAGGTGACTGAAATTTAAACATGTGTGATAGGGTGTGAGAATAAATACACAAGTTTAATAAATAAATCCTGGCTTCTGGGTCGTCCTTCTTGTACTACATATTCAACTCATCTATCATACATAGGAGTTTTGTATGTTTTGTTCCCTGCTGCATTAAGTTGCAGAAAAATTTCCTGGTACATAGTTGGCACTCAATAAATATTTGGTAAATTAATAACATGCCTTGCAAGCCTTCACCCTTGCTTATAGTGCTGCTTTGGTTGCAGTGACGATGGCCTCAGCCTGGTCACTAACACTTCAGCAAACTAAACTATTACAAATACCCTCTGTTGTTTCAGATCTTCTCCCCAGGTGGGTTCAACATCAATCCTACATGCTGCCATAGGATCTTGTATAAATGCTCTCCTAACACATTCTGCTTTTTCCTTGAAATTCTCAAGGTCCATATCTACAGCACCCATGAAGAAGTACAGACTCTCAGGGCCTTTATTCAGCTTCACACTCTGCATAATACCTAGCATATAGTAGATGCTTAAATAAATATACTGAAATGCTAGCAGTGACTGGACAAACTGAAGACATACTACAAAAAAAAATCAACAAGCCTTCATAATGTGGAATAGTGTTTAAAAAAAACACAGGTAGAATGGGATGAAATCAGCCATGAAAGAGTCAGTGAACTGAGCAGCTTTAAGGTTATTTGAAAACCTGTGACTCTACAAATCAGTGTGGAGGAGAAGATTAGGAACTCAACTTGAAACATGCATTTTTGACAAAGGGTTACACAAGCTGAGACAAAGCATCCTTTTGCTGTAACTGCCCACACTGATTCCTCTCTCTATAGCCTTCTATAGCACTTAAGTCTGATAGAAAATTTGGCATTTAACCATGTTAAATATTTGTTACATTAATGGATTTTTAATGTAATTCACTTCACAAATATGTACTACTAAAAATTTGAGTAAATTATTTGTACTTTTAAAGTATTCACTGCATCATTTAAGTCACAAAGAGAGCTGCATTACACTAAAAACATAAAGAAAACAAAGATTTGCGGAATCATACACATTACAAGTCTTCTGATTAATTTTGTGGGGTGCCATCAAAAGGAATGGCTCCTAAGATATGGTACAAGTTCCACTACTCACTAACAGCTTTGAGGTATTACTTTTTAAATTATGGTATTAATTATTTTATTATCTGTGTGAAGGTTTAATCTTCCAAATTCTTAATTTAAAATGGCTGATGGAACACATGCTTTTAGAACAACTCATTCCTAATACTTCAAAGTTACAGTAAAGAGATCTCTAAAAAGGCACAAAACTACAAGGATAAATAAAATGGTAGAGGAAAGAGCTGCAAGATTTTGTAAGCAGATGGACAAGTGCGAACTGACTTAGCACAACCACAAGACAGCAGTGGGGAATAGTTGAAAATCAACCCTCTTGAACAAACAAATCCTCAAATGGCTCAAGAACTGGCAGCACCGGGTACCTCTGACTGCCAGGGTAATGATGAAGCTAAATAACTGGTTGAAAATTTGTTTCAGAATCATTAAGTGCTCCTTTCTTCCCTACCTGCCCAATTTCTTCACATCTGGATAGTTTCAAATGTCCTGCTCTACTTGGCACAAGACTGGAGGTTTGTCCTGGAGAGGGTCAAACAGAGAATATCTGGAATAGAAGACTGAAAAATAACTGAAGGCAGAGATACAATATTGAAAATAGGAGTATTACACAAACTTTTGCATGTTGAACACTGGAAGTTCCCCAGACTTGCTGCTCAGTGGGCTCCCAGTTGCTGGCAGCCAGGGCTACAACTTTACATCGGATGAGTCTTCTCTGGGGCTCTAACAAGTTGAGATAAAAAACTTAAAAATACTGACATCAGGGGTTAACAACAAAATGATTAGTCTGATTAAACAGTTTGAGGTACATAGCTGAAATGCCCCCCTTTGCCCAAACATAGAAGCCTGTCAGCTTCAAAGATGTTCTTTTTCTCTTGTGTATGCACACACGCACAAATACAAAAGTAATTATGCCTCTTTATCTGTAAAGAAGTGAAAATTGCAATAGAAAAATTGAAAATCAAAGTTGAGCAAAATCTTGCAGAAGCATAATAAAAAGATGGAAAATGGGGGAGGTGAGAGGGATAGGAAAATTAGATGATGAGTAGAGGAGGTCCAACATCCAAATAATGATGATTCCAAAAAGAAAAGACAGACAAAACAGAAGGGAGAGATAATTAAAGACAATCTCCCAGAACTGAAGACTGAAAAGGGATACAAAAAGTTGACACAATGGATGAAATACACCCACATGAATTTCACTGTGAAGTTTCAGATCCCAGAGTATAGCTCCACAGAGAATGGGAAGAAAGGGAATTATACAAAGCATCAAAGATCCACATTGTAAAGAATTTTCCAGTTTTGGAAGCTCGAAGACAGTGTAGCAATGCCTTCAATATTCTGAGAGTAAAATGGTTGCCCAACTACAATTCAAAATCCAGCTGAAGCATCAATCTACTGTGAGAGAAAAATAGCACCATCTTCAGACATGAAAACGCATGTGTACAGGACTCTCTCTTGCTGTATGATCAAACTCATTGGTCCCTGAATAATCTTTGCATATTTTCCTTTCTCATATGGTTCCCTCAATCCCACCTCAAATGACTTCAAATGACAAATGACACCTCCACCTTGAAACGGTCACTAGTCAGATAACAGAAACATTATCTTCCAATCTTATTCATTTTTGCAAATTCCAGTAAACCATGCAAAATGAGCAACACACTACATTATTGAAAAACAAGTAACTGAATTTCAATGATGGGAGAAAAAAGGCTTGATGTGTGAAAAACTTACTACAGAAATGGAATCTGAACTAAATTTTAAGTCTCTCAAAAATTACTTGTCATGACCTAAAACTACTGAATTTACAAAAATTGAGCATAATTATTTGTAAAATCAAAATTTTCAATTCTATTAAGAAAAATAGCAAGCAACAACACAGAAATAATATAATTTCAAAATAAACAATTAGACATCTGTAAGAGCACTTCCTCTAAATTCAGAAAGAGATTTGGTTCAATCAAGTGCAATGTTTTTAAACCAGAATACCAACAAATGCATAGTTTCTTATCAACCAGTGAATTAAGTCAGATTATAATCTTAATTAAATTGTACTTTGACAATATTGGGCTAATGGCTATCCATAGATATTAAATACTATTTTATAAAAGTGGGTTTTACAAATGTATGTATATATAAAAAAAAACAGAAAATGGGGGAGACATTCACATAGATATATAGATATGGTAAAATTTTATATTCATTTTAAGAATAGTAGAATGAACAGGATCCTTTAGCTTTTCTCTAATGGATAAGGAAGATAGAAAAAATTGGGAGGAAAAAATGACTAATTATCAGTGTCAAATTCAAGTTATGTATGCGGTATGTACATACAATGGAATATTATTCAGCCTTAAAAAGGAAGGGAATTCTGACATGTTCTGCAACATGTATGAACTCTGAGAACGGTATGCTAAGTGTAATAAGACAATCACAAAAGAACAAATTCTGTATGATTCCACTTATATGAGGTATCTGGAGTAGTCAAATTCATACAGACAGTTGAATATTGGTGGCCAGGGGCTAAGAGGAGAGGGGAAGGAACACTGCTGAGGAAAAAGACTGAGGAACACTGCTGAAAATACAATTCCTAATTCCAAAATTTAATTTCTTCTTCCAACAGGCTTTTTTTTTGAGTTGGAGTCTCACTCTGTCGCCCAGGCTGGAGTGCAGTGGCACACTCATGGCCACCCCAGTCTTGACCTACTGGTCTCAGGTCATCCCTCCGCCTCAGCCTTCCAAGTAGCCGGAACCACAGGTGCATGCCACCACACCTGGCTAACGTTTTTATTTAATGTAGAGATGAGGTCTCACCAAGTTGCCTGGGCAGGTCACCAAGCTATGGGCTCAGACAATCCACTCACCATGGCCACCCAAAATGTTGGGATTACAGGCCGAGTCACCGAGTCTGGCCAGGTTTTAAACACTCATTAAAGGTAGTCAACATTTATTGAGCAGCTACTATATCTAAATACTATAACAATATCTTTCACAGTCAGAATAGAAAAAAAACAACTATGAAGAAGGAAGCACCTCAGGAGAACCAAGGGTTATTCCATGGCCCCTTACTATCTTGCTCCCTAATATTTCCTTCTGCCCACATGGTCAAATTTTTGGCTTTACTTCAGGAGCTGCTATACTTACGGAACCAACTGACACACATCCCACTACCCATTTTTTTCTGCTACCTTTCTATGGTATTGTCTTTTCTTTCAAAGCACAATTGCTAAAAACCTGGCAGAAAATAAACTAGTGGTAGCTATGATACATATGTATACTGTGAGATACAGATGTAAGAATCTGTCAATTTGCACTTCTTATCTGAGACTGGAAAACAACATATGGACTTGGCATGAACAAAAATTAATTTGGAATCTCTCTCTTGGCAGAAATTTGACTGTATAAAAATGTAAATCTCCTTTTGAAATAAAATTTGTAAATGGTACACTGTTGTACATTGGACTTTTAACTCGATTCAACTGATTACGTTCAGTTCATTACACAGATCTAGGCCTGTGAGAGATAGAAAGATACAATGTGAATCCTGAATGATGCATGAAAATTCAAACAAAGCATTGCTGCACAGATACCAAGACAGACCTTTGTAGTTCCTACTGCTTTTTACAGACCCACACTAAATTCTAATATCTTTCCTCAACGGAACTCTAATTTATGATGGAAAAAATGTATATCTAAAGATGAAAACTTGTACTAATAATTTTGAGTGGAAATTTGCTTTTTAAGGCTGCTTAAAATCTAAATGTACAACTAGATCTGATCAATTGTTTGCAATTTTAAAAATTATTATTTTTTTTTAATAGAGACAGGGTCTCAGTATGTTGTTCAGGTGGATCTCAAACTCCTGGCCTCAAGTGAGCCTCTCACTTCTACTTCCCAAAGTGCTGAGACTGCGGGTGTGAGTCACCACATCTAGCTGATCTGATCAATTGTTACTGAGCACTATTTTAACATCATATTTATATAGTTTCTGCAAGTTTTAACTGTGGTAAAATACACGTAACATAAAATTTACCATTTTAGCTATTTTTAAGTGTACAGTTCAGTACTGTTAAGTGCATTCACATTGTTATGCAACCAATCATCAGAGCTCTTCATCGTGCAAAACAGAAATTCTTTACTCATTGGACAACTCCTCCCTCCCCTCTCCTCTTAGTCCCTGGCCACCACCATTCAACTGTCTGTATGAATTTGATTATTGCAGATACCTCATGTAAGTGGAATCATACAGTATTTGTCCTTTTGTGATTGGCTTATTACACTTATCATAATGTTCTCAAGGTTCATCCAGGTTGCAGAACATGGAGTTCTGCATGAGTTCTACAATATCCCATTGTATGTATGTACCACATTTTCTTTGCACGTTTATCCATTCAATGGCACCTGAGTTATTTACACATTTTGGCTACTGTGAATAATACTGCTATGAACATGGATATACAGATATCACTTGGAGATCACCTTCAATTCTTTTGAGTATGTTATCGGAAGTGGAACCACTGTATCATATGGTAATTTTATTTTCAATTTTTTAAAGGAAGCATCATATCGTTTCCCACTGTGGCAACACAATTATACATTCCCATCATCAGGGCACAAGGATTCCAATTTCTCCACATTCTCTCCAATACATGCTTTTTTCCTTTATTTTCCTTTTTCAAACAAACGGTTAGTTATCCTAATATGTGTAAGGTTGTATCTCATTGTGATTTTGATTTGCATTTCCCCAATGGCCGGTGATATTGAACATTTTTCCATGTGCTTGCCAATGGTTTGCTTATCTTCTTTTTTAAAAAGTTTCACACTTTTATTGTTATATATAATAGTTACACACATTTTGGATGTGCCTGTGATATTTTATTACAAGTGAAATGACCAATTTGGATTAATTGGAATATTTACTACCTCAAACATTTATCTTCTCTTTGCATTGGAAGCATTCTAATATATAAAAAATTATAATGTATATAACATCTCTCTTCTCACTATTTTGAAATATATAATAAACTTTCATTAGCCATAATTTCTTTACTGTTCTACTGAATTTTAGAACTTGCTCCTTTTATCTAATTGAATTGTTGCACCCATTAACCAAACTTTCTTCCTTTCTTCCTTCCTCCTTTTTCTTTCCAGCCTCTGGTAGCCACCATTCTAATTTGTCTCTGTGAGACCCATTTTTTAATTGTAGCTTCCACATATGAGTGAGGATATGTGGTATTTCATTTTTCTATGCTTGGCTTACTCAACATTACATAATCACATAATGACATCAAGTTCCAACCATCTTGCTGCAAATGACTGGATATCTTTCTTTTTTTTCAACTGAATAATATTTTATTTTGTATATATACCACATTTTATTTATCCACTCATCCACTGATGCACACTTAGGTTGACTTCATATCTTGGTTATTGTGAACAGTGCTGCAATAAACACGGGTGTGCAGATATTTCTTCGAGATACCAATTTCCTTTCCTTTGGATATATACATGGCAGTGGAGATGTTGGATCATATGGTAGTTCTATTTTCAGTTTTTTGAGGAATCCCCATAATGCTTCCCATAATGACTGTACTACTTCACAGTCTCACTGACAATGTCTGAGCATTTCCCCTTTCTCTACATCCTTGTCAGTATTTCTTATTTTTGGTCCTTTTGGTAATAGCCATTCTAATAGGTGAAGTGATAGCTCACTGTGGTTTTGATTTGCATTTCTCTGATGGTTAGTGCTTGTGGACTATTTTTTCATACATTTACTGGCCATTTGTATGTCCTCTTTTAAGAAATGTATTTGCCCATTTTTAATAACATTATTTGCATTTAATCTATTGAGTTGCTTGAATTCATTACATATTTTGGTTATTAAACTCTTGTCAAATGAATAGTTTGCAAATATTTTTCCCATCTCTTTCTTTATTTTGTTTTCTTTGCTGTATAGAAGCATTTTAGCTTGATGCCCTTTTATGTTTTTGTTACCTGTGCTTTAAAGGTCTTACATAAAATGATTTACATATTTTCTTGGGAGAAGTGTGTTTTCAAGTCCTTTGTCCATTTTTTACTTTCATTTTTTTTTTGTTTTGTTTTGAGTCAGGATCTCACTTTGTTGCCCAGGCTGGAGTGCAGTGGCATGATCATGCATTACTGCAGCTTTGACTCCCTGGGATGAAGTGATCCTCCTGCCTCAGCCTCCTGAGTAGCAAGAACTACAGTTGTGTGCCCCCATACCCAGCTAATTTTTTAATTTTTTGCATAGACAATGCCTCACTATGTTGCCTAGGCTGGTCTCAAACTCCTGGGTTCTACCAATCCTCCCACTGTAGCCTTTCAAAGTGCTAGCAGTACAGATATAAGCCACCACACCTGACCATTTTCCCATTTTTTAATTTAGTTGTTTGTATTTTTGTTGTTGAGTTGTAGGAGTTTTTACATATCTAGATTTAACCTGTCATCAGATATATGATCAGATATATGATTTGCAAATATTTTCTCCCATTATTAGGATATCTCTTCATTGTTGGTAGTGTCTCATGACACACAGAAGTCTCTAATTTTAATGTGGCTCAATTTATTTGTTTGTACTTTTATTATCTTTGCTTTTTGGTGTCATAACCGATAAATCATTACCAAATCCAAAGAAGTTTTTTATGAAATATTTCTTCTATGAGCTTTATAGTTTTAGCTCTTTGATTGCTTTTGAATTAATTTTTTTTTAAATAATCAGTATTTTTTATTATCGTTTTGTAGGGTACAGTTAAGGGTTAGGTGTACAATTACGTTTCATTCAGGCACCCTATTGATAAGAGGTGTTTTCCCAGTCCCAGATAGATATTAGCTACTGTTAATCCCATCCCCCCCCCCCATAATTTCCCAGTACCATCAGTCATTTTCTTATAGTATTACATTGGATGTTCAAGGTCCATTATATGAGTGAAAACATGTGATATTCTGATGTTTGTTTCTGTGAGAGGTCACTCAGTATTATAGACTCTAGTTCCATCCAGGTAGCTGCGAAATTCATGATTTTGTTCTTTTTCATGGCTGCGTAGTATTCCATCGTGTATATGTACCACATTTTTTAAATCCAGTCCTCTTTTGATGGGCAGCATGGTTGTTTCCAGGTTCTTGCTATTGTGAATAACGCTGCGATAAACATACGTGTACAGGTATCTTTTTTATAGAGTGATTTGTGTTCTTCAGGGTATATTCCCAGTAGGGGGATTGCAGAGTCATAAGGAAGGTCAATATTTAGAGCTTTCAGGAATCGCCACACTGCTTTCCACAGAGGTTGCACTAGCTTACACTCCCACCAACAGTGTAGAAGTGTTCCCTTTTCACCACAGCCTCTCCAGCAGCTGTTATTTTTTGAGTTGTTGATAATTGCCATTCTGACTGGAGTTAGGTGATATCTCAGTGTGGTTTTGATTTGCATCTCCCTGATGATTAGTGAGGTTGAGCATTTCTTCATGTGTTTGTTGGCTGCTCGAATGTCTTCTTTTGTGAAGTGTCTGTTCATATCTTTTGCCTATTTTATAATGGGGTTGCTTGTTTTCTTCTTTTCAGTACGTTTCAGTTCCTTGTAGATCCAGGATGTTAAGCCTTTGTCAGACCTAGAGTTGGCAAATACTTTTTCCCAGTCTGTAGGCTGTCTCCCTACTCTCTTGATGGTTTCTTTGGCTTTGCAGAAGCTTGTCAGTTTAATAAGGTCCCATTTGTCTATCTTCTCTCTTAAGTCCTGTGGGTTTCGGGTTTTGTACAGGAATTGGATGCCCGTTCCGATTTCCATGAGAGTATTTCCTTCCTTTTCTAAGGTTCTTATGGTTTGAGGTTTTACATTTAGGTCTCTGATCCATTTGGAGTTAACCTTTGTGCATGGGGATAGATAGGGGTCCTGTTTCAATCTTCTACATGTGGTCAACCAGTTTTCCCAGCACCATTTACTGAATAGGTTCTCCTCACCCCATTGGTAGGTGGTGGGGGCTTTGTCGAAGATGAGTTGGTTGAGGAATTGAGGTTTTGCTTCTGGAATCTCAATTCTGTTCCATTGATCTATATGCCTGTTCTTGTACCAATACCAAGCTGTTTTGATGATTGTAGCTTTATAGTAAAGTTTGAAGTCTGGTATTGTGATACCACCTGCTTTGTTTTTTTTGCTGAGGATTGTTCTGGCTATTCTTGGACGTTTGTGTTTCCATATGAATTCCTGTGTTGTTTTTTCTAGGTCAGAGAAGAATGTTATTGGTAATTTAATGGGTATTGCATTGAATTTGTAGATTGCCTTAGGTAAGATGGACATCTTCACAATGTTGATTCTTCCGATCCATGAGCATGGGATATTTTTCCACTTGTTCATGTCAGCTTTGATTTCTTTGAGCAGTGTTTTGTAATTTGCATTGTAAAGGTCTTTCATGTCTCTGGTTAGGAAGATGCCAAGGTATTTCATTTTTTTTGTGGCTATTGTGAATGGAATTGTGTTTTTTATTTGGGTTTCTGTTTGTTTATTATTGGTGTAGAGAAATGCGATTGTCTTTTGTACATTTATTTTGTATCCTGAGACCTTGCCAAAGGCCTTTATCAATGTAAGGAGGCCTTTAACAGATTCTCTTGGGTTTTCAAGGTACACCATCATATCATCTGCATAGAGAGATAACCTGACTTCCTCTTTTCCTATTTGAATACCTCTGATTGCCTCGTCTTCTCTGATTGCTCTAGCCAGGACTTCCAATACTATGTTGAACAGGAGGGGAGAGAGTGGGCATCCTTGTCTAGTTCCAGTTTTCAGGGGAATTGATTCCAATTTTTGTCCATTTAGGAGTATGCAGGCTGTAGGTTTCTCGTAGATGGCTTTTATTATTTTGAGGTATGTTCCCCGTATGCCTAGATGTTCAAGGGTTTTTATCAAGAAGGGGTGCTGGATTTTATCAAAAACTTTTTCTGCATCTAATGATATGATCATGTGGTTTTTGTTTTGACATCTGTTGATGTATTTAATTACATTTATGGTTTTACGAATGTTGAACCAGCCTTGCATGTCAGGAATGAAGCCTACTTGGTCATGGTGAATGATTTTTGAGATGTATTGTTGAATCCTGTTTGCTAGGATTTTGTTGAGAATTTTAGCATCTATGTTCATCAAAGAT
>JAPVLO010004640.1:0-14530 GCA_027257055.1 Cephalopachus bancanus | reverse complement strand
AAAGGGGAAAAAGAAGGCAAAAAAGGGAAAAGAAAGAAGGAAGGAAGGAGGGAGGAAGGAAGGAAGGAATGAAGGAAAGAAGGAAAAAAGGGAAAGGGAAAGGGAAAGGGAAAGAAAGGGAAAAGAAGAAAGAAAGAAGGAAGGAAGGAAGGAAGGAAGGAAAAAAAGAAGGAAAGAAGGAAAGAAGGAAAGAAAGAAGGAAAGAAGGAAAGAAAGAAGGAAGGAAGGAAGGAAGGAAGGAAGGAAGGAAGGAAGGAAGGAACGAAGGAAAGAAGGAAAGAAGGAAAGAAGGAAAGAAAGAAGGAAGGAAGGAAGGAAGGAAGGAAGGAACGAAGGAAAGAAGGAAAGAAGGAAAGAAGGAAGGAAAGAAGGAAAGAAGGAAGGAAGGAAGGAAGGAAGGAAAGAAGGAAAGAAAGAAGGAAAGAAGGAAGGAAGGAAGGAAGGAAGGAAAGAAGGAAGGAAGGAAGGAAGGAAAGAAGGAAAGAAGGAAAGAAAGAAGGAAAGAAAGAAGGAAGGAAGGAAGGAAGGAAAGAAGGAAAGAAAGAAGGAAAGAAGGAAGGAAGGAAGGAAGGAAAGAAGGAAGGAAGGAAGGAAGGAAAGAAGGAAAGAAGGAAAGAAAGAAGGAAAGAAGGAAAGAAGGAAGGAAGGAAGGAAGGAACGAAGGAACGAAGGAAAGAAGGAAAGAAGGAAGGAAAGAAGGAAAGAAAGAAGGAAGGAAGGAAGGAACGAAGGAAAGAAGGAAAGAAGGAAGGAAGGAAGGAAGGAAAGAAGGAAAGAAGGAAGGAAGGAAGGAAGGAAGGAAGGAAAGAAGGAAAGAAGGAAAGAAAGAAGGAAAGAAGGAAGGAAGGAAGGAAGGAAGGAAGGAAGGAAGGAAAGAAGGAAGGAAGGAAGGAAGGAGGGAAGGAGGGAAAGAGGGAAAGAGGGAAAGAGGGAAAGAGGGAAAGAGGGAAAGAAGGAAAGAAGGAAAGAAAGAAAGAAAGAAAGAAAAATACAATGTGAAACCACAGGGAGATATCACCAGTTCGGATAACTATAACATACACAAAAGATATCCAGTAATGGCAAGGACGCAGAGAAATTGGAACCTTGTACAATGCTGTTAGGAATGTAAAATGATGCAACCACTATGGAAAGCATTATGGAGAGTCCTCAAAAATTAAATGAAAGTTCACATGGTCCAGCAATCCCACTTTTAGGATATATGTCCAAAAGAACTGATATCAGGATTTCAAAGAGATAGCTGCACTCCCATGTTACTGTAGCATTATTCATAATAGCCAAGATATGGAAACAACCTAAATGTTCATTGACAGATGAATGGATAAAGAAAATGTAGTATATACATACATACAAGGGAGAAATATCCAGCCTTTTAAAAAGAAGAAGATACTGCTATCTGTCATAACATGGATGAACCTGGAAGACATTACGCTAGGTGAAATCAGCCAGTCATGGGGCAAATACTGCTTGATTTCACTTATATGAAGTATCTCAAGTAATCAAATTCATAGAAGCAGGAAGGATGGTGGAAGTCAGGGGCTAGAAGGAGGGGGGCAAGAGCATGGTACAAGGGGTATAAAGTTTCAGTCATCCAAGATGAGTAAGTCCTAGAGATTAGCTGTACAACATAGTGTCTATGGTTAACTACTGTTAACTATTCAATGAACAGTGTTGGAAAATGTTCACAAACACAAGACCTAAGATGATCTGTTATGTTAGCTTCCAGGCACACAGTGAAAGAAGAATTGTATAATTACTGACATTCTTGCAGCTCAGGTTAATATCTAAAAATAGCTTTATGCTTTCTCAAACACGTTTTACCAATTCCTTCTGCTGATCCAGCCTGAAGGATGAAACTGCTTAACTTCCTTGTGGGTCCTGAATTATAAAATCACACTTCTGGGGTTAGAGAATGCCAGACATGGAAGAACTCGATGAAGTGATAATCACCTAAACGACCTTCTCCTCTGTACAGTTCCTAGAAATTAGTTTCCAAAAGTACAACTTAAGTTTCATTGAGACCGCCGTGATTTGGGGTGACTTGGCGCCCTCTCCAGGCTGCAATGACAAGAGCGTTGCTTACACGTACATCTGGTTTCAGGACTTTGCCAGAACTGTGACGTTTGGGAGGGTGAGGGAAGGGGCAGGGGGTGTTTGTATCCTGCCAATCCGACAAATGCATTCTAACTCAACATTTGGCCCTCCCCTGAGATCGTGGAAGTGTCAAGCTGTCTCCTACGCTACCTTTTTTCCTTAGTGCGTATACTTTCTTCTGTCAGAAAAGACCAGTGGCTTTTTTTTTGCACTGAAAACACATCGGTCAGTCAGCATTCCATTTATTTTTCTTTTTAGAAAAAAGAATTTGTGTTTTGAGTTTTTTATTTTTAAGACAAACATTGTCTTTTTGACATTGAGAAATAATTTAAGTCAAAGGATCTACTGTATGCCAATAAGGTAAGTGTCCTGAGTTTTTTGTGTTGGGGAGGGCGGTTGTTTGTTTTTTAAGTGGGAAATGTTTCCAGAAACTGCTTTAACAAAGGATGAGTGTTCTCCATGGAGAGTGCATTTCTTGAGAATGAATGTGATTCTCTTCTCCCGGTACCTTTTGATTAAAGCAAGAAAATTAAGGAAAGAGTCAGGAAGCAAAGAGAACTTGTAGAAAAACAAAGTTAAGCTGTGGGAAGAAACCATCCGAAGGGAAGGTGCAATGAGAAATAGTTTCCCATTGCCTTTCTGTCCCATGGCCCACTGTGACTGCCACCGACAGGGCTAAACAGGCCAGGAGCATCACAGCACCCATGCCCAGAGCTGCTGCAGTTGCAGGACTTTGCAAAGATGTCAGGTACACGTCAGTCCCTCTCCACACAACAGCATCTCCTTGAGAACAGTCACTGCATCTTTTTTTTCCTAAAACTTTATTACTACCATTTAGTCACTGGGACCTAAGTGACTTTGGGGTCCCACAGTATCTGCACTTAGAGGTGCCCAGGGCATATCTGTTGAATGAACTGCCTTGGTGCCAGTCTATTGACTTCAGCATGTTTTTCACATTGCCAACTCAATTACCAGCCAATTCCTTTGTGTTATTATTGCAAAGACCGAGTGCAGCAGACATTTGCCAGTCCCAAGACCCTATCTAGCGGCTTGGAAATTCAAGTATTCTTGTTGGTGGGGACAATTTAATTCTGGCTAGAAACTGTCTAGACCTCGGATCCTCAACCCAAAAGAAACCACAGGTATGTCTGCCTACCCACTTCCAAACTTGTAGATAACTGTATCTGTTTGGGCTGTCTCTTCTAGGGAATCAAGAAGGAAGGAATGAGACAAGCAGGGAGAGAAGGAATGAATACAGAGTATTTTGTACAAGGCAGTTTTATGTAAGTGATATTTCATTTTTTAGAACTCAGGCAATCCTTCAACATAGGAGGTTTTCTTACTTTATGAATAGCACATCTAAGAGTGTTTCAGTAGCTTGCTTGGGGTCACATGATTGGTAGCAGAGACAGTTCAACCCCAATTCAAATTCAAAGACTATTTTTACTGGAGCCCATGAGGCTCTCCCAACTAAACAGAGAATCTCAAATAAACTAAGAAGCTGAGAAGAAGAAGGAGATATATGGCAACAGATAATGAAGCCAAGCATGGAGATCTTGGCCTTACAAAGGGCAAGATGGCAAACATGCTTGGAAACAGGAAGCCCTAGGAAATCCTTCTGACCTTCATTGCAAACCCAAGAATCTGCTCCAGGACCAGGTAGCTCTGAGGGATCCAAGGGCTCAGCATCTTTCTTTGCTCCCTGAAGTCAGTAGATCCACTTTGCTCCTGTGCCAGAGGCTTCTGGTCTGATCAGGAGGCAAGCTGTAAAGCCACAGGGACGAACCATTCCTAAAGTGCAGCAGCAAGGGTGAGGGAAGGGGCTTAATGACGGGATCACAGACCAGCAACTGGTGCATATCTTGGCGGCGGAGCCAGAGATCCACCTCTAATGCCAACTCTTCCTCTTATTAACAGCATGTCCTTAAGTCCTGTAGAATGATAACACTATGCTCTCCTATTCCCTGGTCTCCTAGCTCAGTCAATATGTGCTCTCTTGGCTCCCCAAGGCAAATACCCCTGTGATAAGGGGCTTGAAACTATAAAAGTCATGCCGGGCTCATACACCTAGATCTCTCCTTTCACTGCATCTTCACAGGAAAAGGCAAATGAGTCACATATATTTTACAAAACAGTTAAATACTTTGAGGTCTCAACTGTTGTCTGTGTGTTTTCTTGGCTGACTAGGAGGTGTTTCAGGGAACAGCAGCACCTGTAACTAAGTCCACTTGGTGTGTCAGGGCCTCAGTAATGTAACCCTGATTTACCAGAATTAACTCATCAGCTCATCTGACCAAGGCAAAAGCTAAGGTGAGGTGTGCAGAAGCACAAATTATAAAGTCCAGAAGAACTGGTTTGAAATCCCCATGACACACACCTCCTCCAGGGTCCCCTAACACGCATGAGCACCTTTGTTTTCACTTGACTTCATCTTGGACTCCAGAATGCCCCATGGGATTTTTCTTGGGGACTTTGCTCTCTATTACATCAGTCTTGCCTCCATGCAAGGTTAAGAACTTCCCCTCAGCCCATGTAATATCCTCACCATGTGTCAGGGCTATTTTTCAGGACTTCAGATGCTCTGGGTAAAAATGGACATTTCTACCAACTGCAATTCCTAGGGTTCAGAGGTGCAAAGTGACAGCAAAGGATCCCTTTAATGCTGAGAGGATCTAGGCCCCAAGGGGTCAAGGCACACTGGCTACACTAATGACAATAACACAGGTTGAGCAGTCCTATTCAAAAGACGGGACCAGAAGTGCTTCGGATTTTCAGATTTTTTGAATATTTGGAAAATCCAAAATGTCCCCGTAAGCATTTCCTTTGAGCATCATTTTACTGTTCAAAAAGTTTGGATTTTGGAATTTGGGCTGCACATCCTGTGATAGCTAATTTTAAGTGAGTAATTGCTATGTAGCAGGCACACTTCTAAAACTTTTCCAATATATATCAGTCATTTAATCTTCACAGCCAATCTTTAAAGAGTTGTTATTATTATTACCATTCTCATTTTACAGATGAGAAAACTGAGGCACAAAGAAGATGAACAACTAGCGAAAGCCACACAGTTAATAAGTGGGAAAGCCAGGATTTAAACCAGGCTGATTTCAGAGCCTGCATTTTAATCAGAAGGTGATTCTCCCTCCATTCTGAGATAAAAGAAGGGCATTCACTGCCCTGTAAAAGCTGAGTCCTGTGACAAGGGCTTCTTTCCAACCTTGTTGTCTGAAGAAGTTCTGCTTGACCTTCCTCTAACAGGGCACATGATGGCCAAGAGAGTCGCAGTGATTGGAGCTGGTGTGAGTGGCCTGTCCTCCATTAAATGCTGCTTGGATGAGAACCTAGAGCCCACCTGCTTTGAGAGGAGTAATGACATCGGGGGACTATGGAAGTTTGCTGTGCGTGGTTCATGTCCTCCCATCTCCATCCGTCATAACCTGGCCAGTTGCTTTGTCTCTGCTCAGACATGTGTCTTTAGCCTGCCTTGGTGATCAAGTAAGGGTGTCTCACTGCAACAGAACAAACATGTGCATGGGTAGTGCAAGACACTGTAGAATACAGTGTGATCAGGGAGGAATCTTGACACTAGGCAGGGTAGAGGCAGAAACAGCTGGAAGAGAGAGGGAAAAAGAATTAAGTCTGATCGATAAACATAGCACTGGAAATTTATGATGGCTTCTGGACCTTGGACATTCTAAAACAGAGTAGCCAAGTGTCACATCGGGTAAACTGAGTGGCAGTGGTGAGCAGATTACACTCTGGAGAGGATGGAAGCTGACATCGGGGCGTGCAGTCCCAAGCCCCAGACAGTGTTCAGGCCCATGGGAAGAGAACTGGCAAGAGTGAGGCAGCACCTAGACCTCAGAAGGGCTTGGGTTGGAGTGGTTAGCCTTCACATTACCAGAATGGGAAGAGCCAGGCACTGACTACTCCTTCTTAGAACTGGGATATTCTGCAGAGAAGGTTCTACCCAGGGCCAGACCAGCTGGGAGGTGACTGAGCTTCAGGAAGTGGGGGTGAAAGTGCTTAAATACCACCGGCCTCTGGCCAGGCCTGGTCCTGGTTCCTGGGGGTAGCAGAGTATGCAGTGGGGACCAATGGCTCTGCCCCAGTGGTGAGAGACGAAAGCCAGGTGAGCCCAAGTCTTAAATGCTGTAGGGAGACAAGAGCAACACTCATCAGCAGGTGTGACAGGTGAGGCTTCATGGGAGAGACCGTATATGCTGGATCCTTGGTGCGTGAATAAAATAAAGCAAGCAGTTAAGTGTAAGCAGGAGAGGCCATAACCCTAGGATTACAATGTATTAAGAGAAAAAAAAACTTTATCTGGCCATGCTGTGAGCCTCATCAAGCCATCAGATGTCAGCAAGGAAAAAGTCAGGTTTGGTTCATGTAGCATCTGCTTTTAACCCCACAGTTGGTTTGATTTTTTTCCTCCTGTTCTAAAGTGATATAGATTAATTTTAGAAAATAATATTGAGTTAAACAGAAGGAATCATAAAAGTGAAATATAGTAACAATGGCCACAGGTCAGTACTAAAAAAATGTCACTGTCATTTCCTTCAGTGACAGACACATGGCTGTCTCTCAGTATCTGTAGTGGGGGGGGATTAGTTCATGAACCCCCTCCAACACCAAAATCCACAAACATTCAAGACCCTGGTATAAAAGTGTGTGGGCCAGGCATGGTAGTGCACACATGTAATCCCAGCACTTTGGGAGGCCAAGGTGGGAGGACTGCTTGAGCCCAAGAGTTCAAGACCAGCCTGGACAACATAGCAAGACCTCATCTCTATACAAAATAAAAAATTAAATTAAAAAACCAGGTGTGGTGACACTTGCCTGTAGTCCTAGCTACTCTGAGGCTGAGGTGGGAGGATCGTCTAAGCCCAGAAGGTCAATGCTGCAGTGAGCGGTGATTGTGCCACTGCACTCCAGCCTGGGCAACAAAGTGAGACACTGATTCAGAAAAAAAGGGAGGTATAGTGTTTGTGCTATATACCTAATACAATGTAAATACTAAATAAATAGTTGCTATACTGTGATGTTTAGGGAATAATGACAAGAAAAATAGTCTGTACATGTTCAATACAAACACAACCGTCTTTTTTTTTTTTCTGAGTTGGCATCTCACTCTGTCTCCCAGGCTGGAGTGCAGTGGCACGCTCACGGCCACCCCAGCGTCAACCTGCTGGGCTCTGGTGATCCTTCTGTCTCAGCCTTCCTGGAACTACAGGCACGCGCTACCACACCTGGCTAACTTTTTGATTTATTGTAGAGATGAGGTCTCGCCAAATTGCTGGAGCTGATCTCAAACCTGCAGTCTCAGGCAATCCACTTGCCTCAGCCTCCCGAAGTGCTGGGATTATAGGCTGAGCCACCGAACCCAGCCCTCCCCCCACCCAAATATTTTTTTCTTGGTTGGTTGAATTCACAGACGCAGATATGGAGGGCCAGTAGTACTGTGCTTTGTTTTTAAAAAAGTCCCATTGTAATACTAATTTCCATTCATTCTCAATATTTACCATGTTCTTCTGCCAAGACACAGTGGTTAATAGGGGCAATGCAGCCCTCACAGTCTAGCGGGAAACAGACACAGCACACGGGAATCACATCACACTGGGTTGAGTCTGGGCTGACAGCACAGTGTGCGGCAGGGTCCCAACAGCCACCTTATGCAGAACTGCTGGGTCATGGGAAGCTTCTTAGCTAAGAGAGAGATTCGGGGGAGACATAAAGGCTAGCTTCAGCCACAAGTTCATTGGTACCTTTAAAACTTTTGTTTTGTTGTTCTGTGTCTGAGATGGAGATCAGGACAAGGAGAGGAGCTGGCGGGGAGGGGACAGTGGGGTCCATGAGCAAACAGAAACTAGCAGCATGTCCTGATTCTTCTACGAAGGCTGAGCCAGGATGAAGAGATGGAGCTAGAGGGGCACACAGGTTGAGAGGGGATTTGGTTTTGTTTTTAAAATTAGAGTCTCCTCTATTTTAAGCATTGACAGGAAGGAGTCAATAAAGAAGGAGCAATTGAGAAGATAGACAATAAGGAGAAACCCATACAGGGTTTCTTTTCCTTTCCGGCAGAGAGGAAGATGTCAGGGCATGAGTGGCATGAGTAGCCACTGGAAGGGAAAAGGAAAGGACAACCAAGACAGGCTAGGAACCCCTGCCTATGGCATCATTTAAGGACAGTGCTAGTCTGGAAGAGCCCTGTTAAATCTCATTAGCTTTTTTGTGGTCTGAAAAAGATGTTGTATTTAATTATTCCAATCCCACCAATGATTTCTGATCACTACAGCATGGCGACCCCATGAGGCATTTCTTGGGATGTCTTACATTACGGATGGGACCCCCTCCCCCAGCGGGCATGGCATGAGCCTGCTCTCTTCCCCTTATCTCCATCACCTCGATAAGCTAACTGTACCTTCACCACAGGAATCTTCTAAAGATGGGATGACCAGGGTCTACAGGTCATTGGTGACAAACGTCTGCAAGGAAATGTCCTGTTACAGTGATTTCCCTTTCCAAGAAGATTATCCAAATTACATGCACCAAGGAAAATTTTGGGACTATCTCCAAGAATTTGCTGAGCACTTTGACCTCCTGAAATATATTCGGTTTAAGGTAAGATACTTTAGGTTATGGAAGATTAATGAGTGGAAGCTGGCCTATTCTGCACGCTAATGGAAATGAGATGCTTAAGTAAACGTATTCCTGATTATGATCTCATCACAAATAAGACAGATAATAAAAACCCCTCACTCCTCCTGCTACTCGTTTGACTCAAATAAATCATTAAAATTCTGAATTTCTTGATTCCTCCTCTAAATGTGAAACTCTCATATGGGATAAAATTTAGGGCTAGGCATGATGGCTCATACCTATAATCCCAGTACTTTGGGAGGCCAAGGAGGAAGAATCACTTGAGGCCAGGAGTTTGAGACCAACCTGGGCAACATAGCAAGACATCATCTCTTTAAGAAAATCAAAAAATAAATTAGCCAGCCACGGTGGTGTGGGCCTGCTGTCCCAGCTACTTGGGAGGCTGATCACTTTAGCCCAGGAGATCGAAGAGGCTGCAATGAGCCATGATCGTCCCACAGCACTGCAGCCTGGGGTACGCAAGGAAACTCCCAGCTCCAAAAAAAGAAAAAGAAAAGAAAGAGGGAAAGAAAGAAATTTATAATTCTTTTTTAGAGGAAAGGAAAACCATTGGGAAAAAATGACTAGAAGTCTGAACCACAGAAATTATAATGGAGCAAAACTAAATTTCCCTAAACTTTTCCAAAGCATCCAAGTATTATAACTCTTCTCCTCCTCACCAGGAATAAAAAACGGACTATTCCTTCCTTCCAGTGAAAGGATTCAAATGCCTTAGGTCCAAGTAGATAATGCCATCTTTGAGAATTTGCACAAGTTACTTAAATTTTCTGGAGAGATGTTAACTAATATTTATAGCCCTCCTATCATGGGACGTGGCCTACTTCAAGTAACAGACATGATTGCCACACCAGTCACTGCAGGAGGTCCGAAGGCATTGGTAGGAAGCAAGTGTTTGTCTTTTACTTTTAGACCATGGTGTGCAGCGTAACAAAGCGCCCAGACTTCTCCGAAACAGGTCAGTGGGATGTCGTCACGGAGACAGAAGGCATGCAGGACAGGGCCGTTTTTGATGCTATCATGGTTTGCACTGAACATTTCCTGAGCCCCCATTTACCTTTGGAGTCCTTCCCTGGTGAGTCACTTATACCTGAGACCCTGTGCTTCTGGGTTCTTATAGAAGAAAAGGTACTACTTGTAATCGGAAATACTTTCCCATGATTAAAGACAACTTTATACTCACCCTTAAAAATATTATGTACAAGGTTACTTCGAAAGGTATAAAGCACGAAGTAGGTGTGGGTATTATTATGTACTTATTAATATAAATGTTATTGTTTAAGCTTTCCCATGCATGTCTGATCCACATTCAGTGATCACATAAGGCTCAAAACTATCAAATCTTCATGAGAAGGAACAAGCTTTGATTTTGAGAACACGTCATATAAATCAGAACTGACCTGTAATCCAGGAACTTGAAGGAGGTGAGAGTATAAGAAATCTTCTTGACAGATTTTTTAAAAGAAACAAACCAAAAATTAAACATGTAAAGTGATATATTCACCCTTCAGAACACTCAGCACAATAATCCATACACTAGGGCTATCCACAAAAAGAAGCTTTAGAAGCCCTCATTTGGAAATGCTTTTAAATCTGATAGCATATTCTTATTAATATACTCATGATTGTAAAATCTCCATCTTTTGAGGCCAAAATTGATTACTGGGAAAACCAAAAGCTATTCACATTCAGATGAAGGGAATAAAATTAGTCAATTAAAGATCACTACAGTGTAGCAAAGCTACTCTTCTTCTACTGTGTATCAGTGGCCCTAAAGGCAATTGAGCAAATGAAGTTTTGAAATTTCTTGGAAGAACTGCAAGAACTTTTAAGGAAGGAGGAGTGTGAAGAGTAAAACTTGCAAACCACCAGGCACAGTGGCTCACAGCACTTTGGAAGGCTGAGGCAGGAGAATCTCTTGAGACCAAAAGTTTGAGACTATTCTGGGCAACGAAAACCTGGTTCTACAAAACAAACAAAAATTATCCAGGTGTGACAGTGCGCCTGTGGTTGCAGCTACTTTTGGGGGCTGAGGTAGTGTGCTCGCTTGAGCCCAGGAACTCAAAGCTACAAATGAGCTGCGATCACATCCCTGCATTCCAGCCCTGGCGACAGAGCAAAACTCTGTTTCTACAAGAGAAAAAAAAACAAAAAACTTGCAAACCTTGGCAAGAAAAAAAAGAAAACATATTTTATAAACATAATCACAAATTTTTAAAATATCCTCTTAAAACAACGTGTTGACTGGGCTCGGTGGCTCAGCCTGTAATCCCAGCACTTTGGAAGGCCGAGGCAAGTGGATTGCCTGAGCACGCTGGTTCGAGAGCATCCCTGGCAACTTGGTGAGAACTCATCTCTACAATAAATCAAAAATTTGCCAGGCGTGGTAGCATGCGCCTGTAGTTTCGGCTACTTGGAAGGCTGAGACAGAAGGATCGCTGGAGCCCAGCAGGTCAACAGGTCAATGCTGGGCAGGCCATAAGCGTGTCTCTGCTCTCCAGCTGGGCGACAGAGTGAGATTCCAACTCAAAAAAAAAATTGTGTTTAGGAATCGAGTGGGAATTCAGCACACAGTTTTGCAGAAAACCAATATCGTAAGAGGTAGTTTGTCAGGCTTAGGCTAGTCTGGGGGCTGAACACACAGTTGTACAGTGCTGGAGGAATACATAACCACCATTTATAACAATTTTTCCTATGGAAAAAGGTGTTACAAGTACAAATACTAAAATGAAACTTCCAGAATGCAGTGTCTTAGCAAGTTTGGGCTGGCTCACCCTTTATTCCACACGATGTTCAGTTCCTCGTAGACTATCACTACTTCAGATTCTGTTTCTGATTTTGATGAGTACCTTTCACAAGTAGCTTCAGGACCTCTATTGAGATAAATGTTTACTTGGTAGTATGGACTCTTCTCCTTATAGAAAGTATCAGGGCTGTTTCTAGCTGCTGCCAGTTAGAAAAACCCATAGAAAGCACAAGCTTTGTCTATAAGGTGTCACAACTATTTGACAGTTGACATTGAGACACACATACACCCTTTTAAAAAAATCTATATTGTCGACTTAGAGGAATAAGCTGAGAAACAAAATATAATTTTAAAGAGTTTACTTAAGTCAAAAGGTAATTTTTTTTTTTTGAGTTGGAGTCTCACTCTTTCGCCCAGACTGCCTTCCAAGTAGCTGGAATTACAGGCATGTGCTACCACGCCCAGCTGATTTTTTGATTTATTGTAGAGATGAGGTCTCGCTGCCCAGGCGGGTCTCGAACCCACGGGCTCAGGCAATCCACTCACCTCAGCCTCCCAAAGGCGCGGGATTACAGGCTGAGCCACCGAGCCTGGCTAAAAGGTAATTTTAAAGAGTTTTTTAGGACAGTTGCCCAGGAAACATGTCTGAGTTGCCTTGAGAAGTGCTACCTTTGGCCTGTGTTCCAAGCAGGTTTTTAGAGGCAACACGACAAGGAGTGGAGTGATACAAGTTTCTTGACAGGAATTCTCATGGTTTACAGAAATAGCATTGATTAGTCACTGGCTGTACATAGTTGAACTCTAGGGTATGAGTTAAGGTATCCAGAGTATGGCATTGTTACTTTGATCTGTGGCTGCTCGATGTCAGTGAGTCTAGGGCCACATAGCAAGTGGAGTCAAGAGGTGATCACTTATCTCAAGAGGGAGTGAGATGTGACTACTGTCTCATTTCTGAGCCTCTCTGGGCCTGATGATTTAAAGGGGACTGCACTCCTCAAATAAAATGTTTATTTTCTTTCTCGGTATAAATTGTCCTATTTTCCTGAATTAGTAGTTTTGATTTACCAAGTAGACTTCTTTTTATTCTTTGGGGAACTACACTGACATAATCATTGACTCAGAACTACTTACACATTTAATATTTTTTCTTTCTCAATATACAATTACAGAGAACCTATCATTTGTGTTAGGTAGCATAAGAGACACAAAATCTATGAAGGAAGGTGAGCCCTCAAGTAACTACCCTCCAGCAAAACCTCAGTAAATGGAGGAATGCCCTACTGTCTAATGCATTCTGATGTCTTCTGTTCCCATTTCTTGGAAACTTCTTTGTGTTTTCCTTTCCAATTTCTAATCATCTTTCAAGTTTCTTCCTTTAAAAAACAAATCGCCTCCCCCAGAAATGCCTTCCTGGCTCAGCCGAGGCCCCCAGAAGCCTGTACAACTCCCCCTGTCCTGGCTCCTGTCCTGGGAGGCTGTGGAGGATCAGCCTGACGGCCGAGCCCCAGGGGCCAGACATGTTGAATTCTGTCCTGACTCTGTCACTTACCATAAGGTCTTGGGCAAGTTGCTGAACCTCAGCTTGGGTGAAACTGAATAACAAAATGGTCTACCCCATGAGGTGATTTAAGGGTTAAATTAGTTAATATGTAGAAAGCCTTCAGAAGCCTGGGGCCTGCCTAGCAAGGGCTAAAAAATGTTAGCTCTTGTCTACTTACCTATGTCCCCACTGGAGAAAAAATTCCTTGAGTGTAGGCACTCCTTATTCTCACATTCCTTAGACCTAACTAGCACCCTGTGGTACATAGTCTTGAAAGAACAGATTATTTAAAGCACAATTATTACCCAGCCTTTTTTAATGCCCCTGCAGATCCAATCTGTGGGCCTTGTCCTTCCTCTGCTTACAGTAAAATAATGAAAAGTCCTCTGACCACTTTACATCACCCTCAAATTCTCATTTTTATAACTGAAACGTCCTGTCTTGTGTAATTGTCAAAAATGTGCCTCTCCATGCAACATGCGGTGGTAAAGCATCTCCCCGTCCCCACACGGCGCCCGCTTGGATTAACAGCGCGGCTTCTCGTTTCCCGGCCACCTCCTCCTCCCCCAAGTCCTTCCCCGCCAGCTGCTTTTTCTGGCCTTTGCAGAACTGGAGTCAAGAGAAGGGCGGGAAGAGGCCAGGGACGGGAAAGGTCGTTCTTGACGTTCTTGACGTTCAAGACTGGCACCAGTCTTGTGCTGGTTTTCTGTGACCTTGGCAGTGTGGAAGGCTGACTGTGGATGTTTCAGCTGTAGCTGCTTGTTAGGGGCTGTTTGGCTCAGGATGACCCTTTACTATGCCCTGGGCCCCAGGCTCTCCCCAGGTTATCTCCACACAGACTGACTGCTGGGGTCTTGTTGCCTGTTCACTTGGCCACCTTGTGGGCCCTCTTAAGGTGGCGTCACACGGGCCGTTTCCCAGAGCGCCTTCATCTGATCTCTCACCAGATGAACAGTGAGAGAGACAACGGCGCCTTCATCTGATCTCTCACCAGATGAACAGTGAGAGAGACAATGGCCCCTGGAGCAGCCATCATCCCTCGCAGGCTGTTCCAGCACAGCCTTCAAGCATGGCTCAACACCAGTCTCAGAGTGGTCTCCTGGAAGTCCCTCACACCAGGCACCATGTTGAGACAGGAAATGCCACAGCACTTTAACAGTTCCTTTCACGAAATTGTCCAGTTTCCAACTCCTACCTGTTCGACTTCAACCATTTTAGACACTCAAAGCACGGGCAAGGCTAAGGCTCACAGAACGGTCCGCATACAGCAGACATGTTAATAGTTGGTTAAGCACTGCTCTTGGAATGCTGTACCTATTGTTCAGTTTGCAGTGTGGGGGGCCTCAGCAGGCAAAGAATCCTATTAAAATATTTGGTAGCCTGGCGCAGTGGCTCACGCCTGTAATCCCAGCATTTTGGGAGACGGAGGCAAGAAGATTGCCTGAGCCCACAGGTTCAAGACCTGCCTGGGCAATATGGTGAGCATCATC